>VWZV01017131.1:31495-97683 GCA_013397155.1 Irena cyanogastra | reverse complement strand
AATTCTTTTGGAAAATTTTGAACATTTCTGAAACATATAATAAGGAAATATAGAACTTGGAGAATTATGTCCTTAATTAAATAGGGTAGTATCTCCTTTGTGATATATTTATCTTAAAAACATAGTGTGCTCATGTGCTAGAAATTCCCAGAAGGTGATAAGCAGAATAGATTTTAAATTGTGCATAGGTTTCTGGGTCTCCATGGGGGAATGAAAAGTGTTCAGAATTATCAACAGAGGCAGAATTGGGCAGTAATATTTCTGCATATTTTAAATTCTTACATGGACTTCAGTAAAAACAAACAGCTTTCAGAATTTAGATTTGGAGCCAGACTAAATTGCTTCTGAATTTGAGACCTGATATTGGACTTGTACCACCCTCTACCTACTCCTCCTCTAATTAAATTTTGGAGAATAAAGAAAAAGAAAATTTGGATCAACATTGCAGCACAAAACAGTGGCAGATTAAATCCAATGGTAATAATTTCTTAATTCAGAATTCCCTACAAGATTTTATTAAACAATTTCTTGAGGCAACAGTGGCAGGAATCAAGTTCATTTGACAGCTAGCAGCTGCTTATACATACCTTTGAGTCTTCTGGGATACCTTTTCTTCTTGCGTAATTGGCAGGGCTGAAGGATGCAGTAAAGCTCTTGTCATCCATGTAAAAGTGTGGCACTCTTTCTCTTGGAAGTGTGTGCAGTAAAGTGAAATGTTGTTAGGTTTTATGGAGAGTAATTCAGAGTTGAAATACATGCACAAGTTGTTACGGTGTTTGGAGGGCAGTTTAGTCTAAAAAAAGTCAACATACAGTAACTTGACTTGCTAAAAGCCCACATTTCTTATCCCTCACTATAAATGTCACTGCTACCCTTTCCGATATTTAATACCTTAAATTTGGTCATGTTTCCTGTTTCCGTTTGTTTCGCTCAAGAAAATCAAAAGATTCATAGTGCTAGTTAGCAAAGTAATCCTCTTTTAATTGTGAAAACACTGTAGGCCTCGTGGAAAAAAAAAGGAAACTTAAAGAATATGACTTTTAAAACAATTCTATCAGAAGAAGTATTTTAATAAATAGTTTTTTTGCCTCTAGTTTTGATGTTAGTCATAATTTTCTGTTGGCTTTAGACTTTAAAAATACGAAATACAAAAAACATCAATAGAGCAACAGTCACCTTGAAACTACTCATGGAATGTGCCTAAATAGTTAATTATAAATATTTGAGGCTACATTTGATATTTCTGCTTTGTGAGTGCGGTACTTTGAAACTCCTCATCTGTGCTGAGAAAGGTGATATCAAAGGTACTATGATTATTTACATCAGATTCCAAGCCCGTTAGTCTTGTGCATTGTGAGTTCAGCAAAATATTACTATTACACCTTGCTAATAATAACTAATAATAGTTTACTTTGTTGCTGGTCACAGCAAAATTAATGGAGCTAGTTCCACAGTGGGACAGTATAAAGTGCAAGAAAACTGAAACTGTGTTGGCTGGGATATATCCTTTCATCTGCTGTTTTGTGTTGGGTTTTTTATTTTCTAATTATGTATTTGTCAGCCTGATTCCTCAAAGATTTCTGTGATGTGGACTCACACCACTGGATCTAATGGAACAATTTATGTTTTGCATTGATATAAGAGGGAGAGAAACTGAAAATGAGAAAAACATTATTGCTTACGGGTTTGCTGGAATTTTATCTCATATCAATTTCATAAAAAGCTTGTTTGCAAAGTCAGTTGAGTAACTGAATACCCAGATGTCTTCCTTATGCTGAGAAACTACAATGATTTCCTTTGATTTTCATGTGCACTGGTGAAACCTCATTTACAATGTTGTTTGCAAATTCTTGAAAAGTCACATATTGACGCTTGTGACTGGTGCTGCTAAAGGTCAGATTTCTGTCAGGCCACTGTTTCTTTTTATGGTTTCATCACTGCTTAAGAAAGGCTACTTGGGGGTTTTTTTGGAGATATTTTTGAAGCTTGTCTGATTATAGACTAAATGAAGATAGATGAGAAATATGTTGAAAAATATGTTGAAAATAGTTTTCCTGGGAGAATGAAATGGTCATATATATGTAGACAAGACTTGAAGGAAAACTTGAAAATGGGAAAACAGTCTTTCAGGACATTATTCCAATTTACTGACACTCATCTTTAATAGATAGATTTTGATTCCAGCTCTCTCTGTAAGGATGAAGATATTCTACTTGAATTATGTTTTATCAGATGATGTATAAGTTAAAACTAACCCAGAGTGAGCTACTACTCAAAGCAGGAAAGTATATTATATGAATAATATGAATAACCTTCTTCAGATGACCACATACTTTCAGTTCTCTTCATTTTATTCAAGACTTTACCATTCATATTTGCTAAATTAAAAGAAAAATGCTATTTCCATTCTTTATTTACTTTCATTCATTCATTACTGCTCTTCTGGGTCTTTTATTTCTCATATTTTCCTTCATCTTCAGGATCCCAATGTCTTTTTTTTGACTACTTATCTCTGTCCCTTCTTTTGGAATTGTGCCTCTGATACCTATTTCCCACCTATGTAATTAGAAGTAGTCAGAGCATAAATGTTGATACAATAGACAGTTAAATTTTAAAGATTAGCAATAACTTACTGAGATAATTGATATTGCATATGCATTCTTTATCAACAGATTTCATTTATTTTGAAAAATAGATTGGAATTTTAATAGCAGCAAGCTGACTGCTCTTAAAAGAAAAATAATTTTTGGAGTCTTGAGTATATTTTTATAGGAACAAAATAACCAAAATAGAGAGGTGGATCATTGCTAATGAAGTGACTCTTTACATTGATTGTAATTTCACTTCTGAAATTAGTAATACAGGGATCTGGACAGGCTGGATTGATAGGATAAGGCCAATGGTATGATGTTTCACAAGGCCTGGTGCCATGTCCTGCATTTGGGTCACAACAACCCCAAGCAGCACCACAGGCTGGGAGCAGAGTGGCTCGAATAGGTAAAGGACCTGGGGGTGCTAGTGACAGTGTCTGGACATGAGCCAGTGTGTGTGCCCAGGTGGCCAAGTCCAGCGGCATCCTGGACCATCAGCAATAGTGTGGCCAGCAGGGCCAGGGCAGTGATTGTCCTCCTGTATTTCGTGCTTGTGAGGCCACACCTCCAATCCTGTGTTCAGTTTTGGATCCTTTGTGACAGGAAGGACATTGAGATGCAGGAGCATGTCCAGAGATGGGCAATGGAGATGGTGAAGGGTCTGAAGTCCAGGTCTGATGAGGAAAGGGTTAGGGTAGCTGAGGAGAAAAGGAGTCTCAGTATTATCACTTCTCCAGGTAACAAGCCATATGATAAGAGGAAATGGCCTCAAGTTTTGCTGGGGAAGGTTTAGATTAGATATTAGGAAAAATTCATCACAGAAAAAGTTGAGAAACATTGGAACCAGCTGCCCAGGGACATGGCTGAGTCACCATCCCTGGAAGTATTTAAAAGACATCTGGATAGGCAGTTCAGGACTTGGTTAAGTGGTGGAATTGGCAGTGCTGGCTTAAAAGTTGGGCTAGATGATTTTACAGATATTTTCTAACTTAAACAATTCTATAATTTTATAATTTGATAATTAGATTTGCTGAGCACAAGTTTTTAAAATCACAAGTAGATGCTATAATTTCAAAGTAAAATAAAAGAACTGATTTCCTTTCTTGAAATAACTTTAATTCTTTGAACAGTTTTCGCCAACTTTGAGTTGAAACATTTTTATGAAGTATGACCTATTTCAAGAACATTTTTATTTGTAAGATGTAATGATTTGTCAAAAAAGACTACATGTCTGTAACAGAGCTTCTTTTTCTTTGCGGCATATGCATGTTTTTTCCTCAGACACCCTGAAGATTCTTCATTGTTATGACTCAATAATAGAAGAATAAAATCAATGGGTATATCTCTCAATATTATTGACAAGATGGGAAGCTAACTGCAAATTTTAAAACCCTACTCCTGGAAAACTGTTCCTTTTATGGGATGTTCCTTTTCTTCTTGTGTTCTTTTAAAAAAAAAAGAAAAAAACCTAAAAATTTACAGCAGAGGATCTCAAAGCAACCAGAAGAATTAGGTGCCCTCTATTTCACTACTAGAGGTAAGAATTTTACATCAAAGAAAATGTCTATTATATTTAGGAGCATATAGTTTGGATTCAGGGACTCTTAATTCCTCCCATTACCCACTTCATGGAAATACCCATTTCCCCCTGTAAGTTAATTAGATCATCTTCTTCTGGTCAGCGCATTATAGTTGCCCTAGCTTTACAGAAGTTCTGATCTCAATTCCTAGCTGGCAGGGAGGATTACTTCCTCCAAAAAAGCAGTACCAATTCACTTGTAGGGAATGGAAGGCAAATCTGTGCTTCATTCTCCCCCTGGACACTACATTGTCATGTTACTCACTAGCCCTTTGAACTACTCAGCTGGAATAAGTAGAGCATAACTGTGGCACTTGGCCATACAGAAGGATGAATAGAAGAAATAGTCATAATAAAAGCAGCAGACCATGGACTTTCTTCTTAGTAAAAGGTAGTAATTGCAGCACTTGTGAGTAATAATGGTCCATTTATAAGTACTGTGCTTATCTTAGTGAGGAAATACTATATCCTCTGTTCCTCATTGTAATGTATTTTAGTATCTTATATAGTATCCATCTGAGATGGATAACGTAAACAGATACTTTTTACTTTTCTGGAACATAAATCAGAATCTCATATAAATATATTATTTATGATAGTTTCATTTGCCTAATTTACACTAGTGTGGTCGCTGTTGTCAAATAAAGTATTCTTACTTAGTCATTTTGATAAAGCATACTGTTCTCTCAAACTGAATGACCTTCCAAATAAGCTGTGAAGTGCTGGTAACTGAAAAATCTACTCGATTTCCAGAGATGATACAGTCCCTATTCTTGGTTGTTAACAGCCTTTGTGAATATTTCACCCGTAGTGGAATTCTTTAGATTCAGTCTAATGAAACAGCAATGTTTTAACATGCTCCAAAATCCTCCATGATATTTCACCAGTTTCCAAAACTTTAAATTTATGTTGTACTTAAAAAAGTTCTTCAGCTTGAACAACCAGAGAAACAATGGATGTGAGAACTTGAAGAATGTGGGTTTGCTTTTGTTGTTTATTTCTAAAATGTATAAAAATTTCATAATTGTACCTAGGACATTTTGATGGTAATTGGTTAGTCAACCACTGATGAAACAACCTCTTTCTCAGGTAGCTTATATATATATATATTCCTGGAAAGAATAGATACAAAGTTATTAATTATTTTGAATGCATGTGCGTATTGGGATTTGCTAGTTGAAGTACTTATAAATAATTTTTTTCTCTCCCTCAAAGTTTTGAGCTCTATCTTCTTATGATAGATCAGTCAAAATGCTGGACAAACATTATCTGTTTCATCTGTTTCATTTCTGTTTCACAATTTAAATATTAACCCATTTCACAAAAGAGTTTTTAAATGTTAACTGTCTTATAAACCATAGATGCAAATAACAATATAGAAACTTCTTCCACAACAGAATTTCATCTAAATGGAAATTATTTATAATTGTGCTGACATTCTTTAAATGCATGTCAGTGTTCCCATAATGCCAAGGCTGTCTGGTTAGAACAGAGGACCATTAACTGGCTTTTAAATCTTCCTGTCATATTTTTCTAGATATTAGGATCATGTCTATGAAAGAATTAAAATTTTGCGTTTCCTAATACCATGTTTCCCTTGTAGGTTTTTGGAGACGAAAATCAAGGAGCAGTTTTCCTACGTGAATTTACATTGATTCGGAGAGAAAGCCTTCACGATGATTTCCTATCTGATTTGCTGAATAACCACAAAACAGAAGACCCGGTAGGAATCTTCTATTATTCCAAAACATGTAATATGAAATTGTTGCAGGAATTGTTTTGGGTAGGTCTTTCATTCTGCTTCATTAATCTATAGAAAGAAATGAAATTAGATTTTTTTAACATAAAAATGTTACCCTAAAAATATTGAAATTCCATGTAGTAAAGACTTCTTCATAGGGAGGGTTCATGGTTGTCAATGCATATAAGTTTTTGTTATTTAAAGACAAACTTTTTCACACTGATTGGTCTTCCACTTTCTAATAGTAATTTTTCTTATTCAGAATTTGGGCAGTCTAAATTGTTACCATTGTTTGCTTTGTACATGCAAAGGGAGTTTATTTTTTATTAAATATGAATGAGTAAAGCTAAATTTATAGGTTATGTAAAAAAAATAACACTTTGAAAGGAATAATTTTATTAAATGCAGCAAGAAATCTAATAAACAGGGAAAGAGTTTTATGAAAAATACTTTTTCACTCTCTCCTGTATGTGCTTGGCAAGGTATTTATTTCTGGTCTCCATGTTGTCTAGCAGCTGATATTTTTGAAGAAAAGAATGTAGAAACAAATAACTTGGGAGTCATGCTTAATCAGGCTATAATATGAAATGAAACAAACCAGCTGATTTTAAACTGCAGCAAATTTTCTCTACCAAGATGATTAAGGGACTAGGTAGACCATCTGTCTTACAAGGAAAGGCTGAGAGAGCTGAGCCTGTTCAGTCTTAAGAAGGGACAGTGGAGAGGGCACCTCATTAATACATACAAGTTTCCGAAGGGAGAGTATCAGCGGATGGATCCGGGCTCTGCTCAGCAGTGCCAAGCAACAGCACAAGAGGCAATGGGCACAGACTGATGCACAGGAAGCTTCATGTAAACATGACAAGGAACTTCTTTACTGCGCGGTGACCAACCACTGGAACAGATTGCCCAGAGAGGTGGTAGTTTCCCTCCCTGGAGACATTCAAGAACCATCCGGAAACAAACCTGTACAATGTGCTCTGGGGTGACCTTTCTTGAGTAGGGAGGTTGGACCAGATAACTTACTTTGCCCTTCAGACTCACCTCTTCTGTAATTTTGTAAACTTTTAGGTCTGATGTTTTCAAGGGCTGATTGTGGTTTAACAGAAGCAGTGTTGCATTAGCATCTGATACAACCAGCAATTGGTGATGTATTTTAGGGATTAAATACTTTAGAGGATTAAGTATTTATTTACTCTGGAGGATAGAGTGATTCTAGAGATTCGTGTTGGCCATGCTTAGCCCCTTTTCAATCAAGTACCTTTCTTAGGTTATCTTTCTTCATGTATGAGGGAATGTTATCCAATTATCATTGGTGGCACTGTGTAGATCTGGGACTTCAGAAGAATGGGGTGAATGTCTTTTGATAAGTCCTGCTGCTGAGGTCAAAGAAATACTTAACAAAAGTAGTGAAGGTATTAAACAATCCACTGTGTTTTTGCTAACCCATCTGCTGTCAGACAAGTTGTCATTTGTGCTTTACTACTGCTAAAAGAAATTTCAGATCAGTCAAAATCAATACTTTATTCTACCATTTTGCTAATTTTACAGCAGTTAATGATTTTATCAAGCTACTGCTTTGCTGTTAGAATGCCTGTAAGTGTTCTTCTTTAAAACAATTTATTTTCTGTGATCCAGAGAAGAAAATGATACTTTATTACAATTCTGTCAGTACTAGTACCAGTACTTGTGACTTGTGATTTGTTGTTTTTCTGCGTTGTCCTGGCTGTATGCGTGTTTATAAGTGTTTCATGTTCACACACTCTGCAAAATATTAATAGATTTCACTTCAAGACAGTGTTCTTTTTTCTTTAATTACTTTCATGGTTCCTGTGACATTCCTGTGATCTTCTTTCTGAGCAGTTTTGAGTGCTTGAGAACATCTACACTGAATAGTCCTCAGAAAATATGAGTTTGCAATCTACATTTACATATTACTTAAAGAACTTTATCAGCCTTATCTCTCTGTGATACCATCTTCTACTACTGAAACACATAACGTTTTCTCTGCATGACTGATTTGATTGGCCAAAGGTAGTATGGAAGGACTTGAAATAACTTTTCAGTATTTTGCCTGAAATATTATTAATGTATTCGACTAGTTCACTGTAAGCTATGTAGTCTATTTCAAAGACGAGCACTAGTTTCAAACAAGGCTTTTTTTTAGCACATATTCCAAATTTCTGCCTCATAAATACTAGTGAATTGGTTTTCCAAAATCTCCATAGCGTATACAGGGTATTGTTCCTATTTTACGGATGTAGATTCAAAGGTTCACAGAATTAAGGTTGAAAGCATCTACTTTTCTTGAGTGCTTTGAGACACAAGGATCCATTTTTTTCAATTTACCTCACACGACACAGCACTAACTTGAGGGGGGAACTATTGACCTCAAATGCAATCCTGACTGCTCAGCATCTTTGTCAAGCTAAGGATAACAGGTAAAGCATCTACAAATCGAAGTACGTGGTTAACAAAATGCTACAAGTGACTTAAGTGGAGTGATACAAGAATTGTTATAAAAGCAGATATAGAGTATAATTTTCCAGAAAAGAAAGCACAAACTGTATTTCAGGATAAATCATTCCCAATTCATAGGACCGATCCTTTCTTTCCTGTAATTTCTAGTAAGATAATGGTGTATCTAATGAGAAAATCAGTGTAAAACCAATGAAACACAAAAACCTCTTTTATAGTAGCTCCCCAATAAAGCTCCCACTCTGGTTCTTTTTAGAAGTCCTGTGACTTACATAAGATAGGGTTTTCTGTTTGCATCTTTTCAAAACTCATGTTCACACTGAGATACAGTGAATACTGGACAGCTAGTGATATACTAATTGCAAAATAATCTTAATTATAATTTTAAATGTCTTTAAACTTTCTATTTTCCCTTGATGAAGACATGGACTGACTGGATGCTTTCTGAAAAAATTTGGGCTGGTGGTCTATATTTTTAAGATACTTTCTCAAGTATGCATCTTCACTCATGTAAAAAAGACTGTGTTACCACTATTTTTGTGGATAGCTGAGAGCATCCAAAATGATTGATTAACTTCTGATGTCAAAAAGTGATATCCTTGTAACTCCACAGTTGTTTGGGCAAAGATATGTACTTCCAGAGGCACCAGATAAGTCTTTAATATTATGACAGAATGGCCACAATCAGTGAGGAGACTTACAAATCTTTCTGGGCCTATGCATTAAAAGCTGTTGCCAATGATGCTGTAGTAATGGCTAACAATTCTCAGCAAAAGTTGGAGACATCAAAAGAGCTCCTGTTTTCCAGTAACCAGTTATTAAAGATGTTAGCAAGGAAGTACACTACCTGCTTGTAAGACAGTTTTAAGCAATTATTTGCAAGGTTGTGTTAAAAAGAACAGGTTAGCCATAATATCTTGGATGTGATATTCAGTCCAATGAAAAATAGGCTTCCTGTGTGAAGGCTTTATCTTGGTCATTGAAATGACTCACAGAAATACCTTCCTCATCTTTCAATTATGTTTTTAGCCTTGGAGAAAACATAGCCATATTTTCTTACTTTCTACTTCCATATAAGCACTAAATTCTAAGACTATTGGTATAGCTCCACCATCATTTTTGTCAGGGAGAAAATTACTAGCAGCCAGAAGAGGATTTATATTTTTATCATTTTCTGTCTTGTTCAAAGTCAGTAGCTGAGATTACACTAACAAAATTATTCAGAGGAAGCCTCTGAGGTATATTTCACAATTCTTCAGTTATGGTGGTTTCCTACTTCTTCCAGGAAAAAAATATTGAAAATAATTTAAGAACCTGGGGGAAATAATTTAAAATATAACGGATTTAGACAGGAAACTTAAGATTCAGGAAATTCCTAGTTTAAAGAATGTCTCAAGGATTATACTCCTACATTTTTGAGGAGGTTCCTACTTATGTGTTCCTGGAAGTCAGGGATGATACTTTTGGTTACTCAGGAATTCTGAGGTAACTCTATAAAAATTTCTGTTTTACTGAGCATTTGTTTAAAACCTCAGATAAAATCCAAAGTTTTCTGTGCTGAGGTCTGATTCTGAGATAAAGTTATTGACTAGAAATTCTCTACATCATTATGAAATAAGAAGAAAAGCAAGCCCCGTAAAGCATAGAAGAAAATCTAGATGTATATCTAAACTTCTTTCCCAGTTGATTCTGATATTTAGAATTTATTTCTTGTGCACTTTAGATGGAAGGGTTAATTTTCAGAATATAAATATCCTGAAGATTTTATTTGTTCTATTTTTGAGCCATACTTTTTTTTCCCCTTTGTACTCTGAATTATTTATGTGTAAGAGTGCATTGTACTCTAAATATATTATTTGTAACAGAAGATCCACAACCTGATGATTAAGGAATTTCCAAGCTTCTTTTAGCTTCCAAGCTAAAAATCACACATCTCTAAATGGTTATAAAATGATGCTGTAGAATCCAGATTTGAGCTCTTCATGGATGGGAAATCACCAGACCATGGGAACTACAGACACTGTCCTCTGCTGACATGACAGATAAAGGAAAATCCTTGGATGATAGGAGTTCTCTGACTAGTCTTACCTGGTATGTGCTTTTTGTAGGTAAGAGATCTCTGGAGCAAGTTATGGCAGTCCTATATATGCTGCTGCTGATCCAATTACTTGAAAATCATTATTTTGTCCTGGCAAAACTAATATTGACCAAAGTATTTTGGAGTATAAAGCAGAGCTGTCTGTATTTTTTTCTTGCTCCTCGAGACCAGGAATTATTTAAGATTATTTGTTATTTTCGCTAGAAAACAATCTCCCCAGAGAGATCCAAATCACAAGTGTTTTGGAATGCTTCTCAGTTTATACTTTTAATGATTGCTACTTTTTGTCTTAAGACAAAATTGTCTTAAGATAAGTTTTTCTCTCGAATGTTCACTTGCTTTTAAAAGGGGAAGTATTAATCATATTCAGAGATCTATGGTTCATCTAACACGAAAGTTAGGATGGACCACTGGCATTTGCCACTTTCCTTATATCTAAAGGTCTACAGGTACTCAGATACCAAAAAATCTGAATACATTCCTGTCCATCTTTCTGACTGCCTCTTGATAGTGATATTTACATCCATTTAAAAATAGAGGCATGACCATTCAGTTTTTGGATCCCTCACTGTTCCTATATTTTTATTTTAGAAAGCCAATCAGTGCACCAGTATTCATTAAAAAAAATTTAAAAATTGCATTCCAAAGCTTTGAGTCCATGTCCCACAGCTGCCAAAATTGTCCCATGACTGAATTGAGTGCTGGTGTTGAGACAGGAGAAAAGGAAGTAATTTTTAGAAAGATGGAGTTGTGAGCCTTGCCCACATTAGGAAGATGAAAAATTGTAATACAACCAAGCCATTGTTTGAATAATGATATAGAACACTGTTTGGTCTACCACAGTAATTAACAGAGTTAAATTTATGCATATCTATTCCAGATAACTGTCTTCTACAACTGAAAATTTTCCTAGAATCTATCAGATTAGATAGCTTTTCTGTTTGCCTCAGTGAAGTACTTGAAGCTCTTTTTTCATTACACTGTTTCAACTCTATGTGAGCATAATTCAAAAAACTAGTAGCTTTTTTGCATAAATACAATATGTGGATGCTCTCTATGTGTGGAAATCTCACTCCTGTGCATTTTAATAGAAGTCTTTTGAAACATAGCTTAAAAAGTTCAAGAGGAGAATTAGTTTAGAATAGTTACTACAATCAAATCATGTATAAGTCTAGCTTTTCAAAGCAAACGCTCAACAACACTGTCTTTATAACACGTTGGTTCAGCAAAATGAGCAATTCCTCTGTTTTACATAATTGGCAAAATTTATATAATAAGTTCTATGGAATTGTTAATTAAAAACAAGTGAAGGGTAAGCATCAGGTAGCTGAAAGAGTACTAGAAAAGGTCTCTAGCAAGAAAGACAGGATACTGACCTGAGATATTCCAAACTTCCTCTTCTACCTGAGATCATGAATTTCACCATGAATTGTTCTACAGAAGGCAAAACGTAAGTGCAAAGAGCTATAATCTTTTCACGACTTATGATGATGAAATGAGTGGCTCATTTAAATATTTTGTAGGAAAGTACTCCTTTTTGTTGGACTTGACTAAGAATACCTTGACTAAAAATATCTTTTCCTACTGCTGCGCAAATGTTTGCAATTTTCTGCGTTATAAATATTAACTGATCATACTAGTAACAAATGTGATTTCATTACTTTAGGTATTTGCAAATTTATCACTCCTCATACTTTCATAATTCTGTGTTAGGGCTGGTATATCTTTAATGTTCTGTAAGTTTTCTTTCTTTGTGAATACATTATATAAATGCCATATATGGAGATATGTGAACCCCTTTGTCATGTGAATATGCCTATCTAGATGCCATGTTTGCAACATAGGTCTCAGCAGTCTGAAGTAATGTCGACTTCTTAGCAAATGCTCACTAATCGTTTGAAATGGACTAGAAGAACAACTTACAGATTATTCTTTCAGCTTTACTTTTTCAGTAGTTACAAGAAGTCTTATGTGCTACGGCCTGATATATCTTTAGGATCACCGGCTTTTCAAGAGGCTTGTCTTGCTTTCAAGGTGTACAAAGCTTTCTTACCTGCACTGAATACAGAGTTTGTGATCAACGCTGCCTCTTGCGGTTCTAGAGACTCTGCCTGCTGTCCTCCACCCCTGGTTAATGCCTCTCAGCATCACAATAAATAAAAGGACAGTGTTCACTCACTAGAGCCCAGGCTGCCTCCTGAGAATAATTGCTGGTGGAGAATAATGGTTCCTGAGAATAATCCAGCTTCAACTGGAGCTTAAACTGTCTAAGGGAGTTTACACACCGAAGGAATTAGAGAATGTTAGAAATGCTTAAGCTTCTTCCTTTTTGGGTCACACTAAATTATGCAGGAGTATTATTCCTAGAAAAAGTATACTACTGAAAAATCACTGTCTGGGTTCAGAGTCTAAATTTAGTTTTTGGACTTAAAAGTAAGTCTGTATTCCTGTGTATTTCCTAGTTTTCAGGCGGGCCATAGTCTGATCTGATTTATTAAGTTGCTTCTGGTCTAGGACACTGACAAAAGGTTTAGAAAACTCCTGCCTCTGAAGTGTGCAGTAATTACAGTGTCAGCAAAATGCACTGATGATTATAGAGTTTACACCAACAATCAGAAGGCTTGGATTCTAACATTTTCATTGCCAGTGCCAGAAAATGTTTCTCTTTCTCTAGATTGCCTTTCCTTTTCTTTAAATTTGTTTGTTTTATTATTTAATTACTTAAGTATTTATTTATTTATTGAGGATATTAGTGTGATTCTGTGATTCTTATCTCATGGTTTCCATAAAGCTTACAGTGATGATATTAAAGAACATACAGTTTTAAAAATGGCTTTGTACAAGCATACCTATAGACAAACATATATTTCCATGCTTATATAAAGAAATCAACAAGCAAGTTTGCAGACCTGAATAAACCCAAGTCAGAATCAAGTGCTTACTTGCGGAAGTACTGTCATGTATTGTATTGTCATGTTTTCTCTGCTTCTAACATCTAGATTTAGAATTATAAATACTTGAATACCTAAGATGGTATTTAATCACAGAATCAGAATAAATCCTGAGCTGCTCGTCCTCCGTTGCGGTATCAATAAGCACAAAACGGTTTCAATAAAAAATCGCTACACACTGGAATCTTTATATCTTAATGAATGTGTTTAATTTGTTGGCATTTTTGATTAGTATTGTATAATTTTCATACTAAATTCTTATTTGAAGCCTATGTTCAAGTCAGCTTCATTTTTGTTCTGTGGTTTCCATGGCTTCTCTTCCTTTTAGCTTTTAAATTAGCAGTGCAGGCTTGAATCCAGATAAATTGGCTGTACTCCACTGGAACCTATAATAAGATAATTGTCAGTCTGATCATATCACATTTTTTGCAGACTTTTGGGGAAGCAAGATTTTTGGTAGAGTCTGAATATCAAGTTGATCAGAAAAAATCTGTTACAGGATATAGGACACAAAATATCCAACCTTGAAATCATAATCCAATGTGGCAACTTTTTTGCTATGTGAAGGCTGTTATTAGAGTGTGCTTTCAGAGTAAATGAATTAATTTTTTTCCTAATTTTGTACAATCTTTTATGCTTATGATATCTTATCCAAAAAGTCTTATTAATTTGTCATTCTACAGAGAGATTACTGTTTGAATGGGAAGCTTATTTCTGTTCCATGTAGGTTTTCATTCACTCTATGTTATCCTTGCCTGACCTCCTTCTGTAGCAATGTATCTTTCCTCTTCCTCTGGTAGATCAGTGTGGGCTCTGAAACAATATTCTTTTTTGAGTGTGAATGCACTGTTATAGGTATTAATTATAATTCCTGTTTATGTTGAAGATAGGAATGGATCTGCACTAGAATCAAAAGAAAGCGAGGTCTGAACAAAAATGAAGAATGGGGTATTATCCTTCAAGGAAATAATTTTTTTTCAGTGAAGTACCTACCCCCAAGAAAATTCTTTTTTGTGTGGGGATAATTTTCCCTGTGCTGTCATGTATCACAGAAACAGATCTGCTAACCACTCTCCATGCACTGACTTCAGTTTTCCGATGCTGTATACCTTTCCCACTCTGCAGCTTCTGGGCTAGGACCTGGGCCAAGAATTTTGTTGAGAATTCATGGGTAGCAAGAGATGGATTTAATGTTTGCTCAGAGTCAGTTGCTTCACTTGCTACTGAAAATTCTAGGTGCAGTTTTCTACATGATGAGAATTTTTACTTCTTTCCTATCCTGTGGAAAAAAAACTGTTGCATTTTTGTATGGCAAGAAAGGTGTACGGTTATTCTTGCATTGCGTCAATTCTCGATGATTTAAACTGGAATAGTGAAAAAATTGGTTACAGATTTGATTATATATATGAGTCTAAACCAATAAAATACATTGTTTTTTAAATATATAAAGAAATGTGCCTAAGGGTCTGTGAGGCATATTGGATAATATATGCTTATTTAGAAATCACATGATTGCTGTATAGTTAAGTGGAAATCACAGAGTTTGGAATATGTGTGCATACTTTTTTCTCCTTTTGGTTTTAACACACAGAGAAGAAAATATCAGAATGATTGATTCTGGAAGCAGAAGCAATTCTTTGTATTGCTTGATTCTGCCCGCTTCCTTTCCCTCACCAATGCCACCCCCCCAAAAAAAAACCAAACTCCAAACAAATAAACAATCAAAAATAAGTCTATTTTATTAATTTGTATTAAATTGGTGAAATTGTTGGAAAGCTGATATCCAAAATAGTCCTTTGATGTAGTATTGTCAGTAATAGTAATTTTTCAATTAGTAATTAAAAATCACTTGCTTGTCAAGGTTTAAAAATCCAACAGGATGAATTAGCTTTAATGAAATTGCTTAAAAAGGAGCAAGGAAGGGAAAGAAAAAAAACTGTAAGGGAAAAGGTTGTGTATTGGGCAGATATTTGTTCTTTTCTCTTGTTTCAGAAATAGTAGTCTGCTAAACTTAGTACATATCACAGGCTTTTTTGAACTTCAGAAAACACAGCTGCATTTTAATTCAAATTGCTACTTTAACAAAAATGACAAATTTATATTGCAGCAATATATTTTCAGTGACTTACCTACTTGTGTTAAAAAATGTAGTTCTAGCTGTATTTTATCACATCCACATTTTGACATACTGCTGAGAATTTCCACTATTATTATATACAGACATACGTCAGTCATTTAGTTTCCTTCAGTATCTGTATGTTTAAATGTCCATGAGAAACTGCAAAATAGCCAGATAATGTTTTTAATGATATCCTTTTTATCAGTCTTGCCATAAAAAAGGAAGAAAAATCACTTCAGCATGCCTCACAGCCTCCCCTCACAGGGCAAAGGTTCCGTCCTCACTTCCTTGGTGCTTCCTCTCACCTCCAGCCAGCTTATGGGTGTCTTCCCTGCATGCAGGGTGATATTCACAATGTGATCCGATGTACACAGTAGAAAGGGGTAAATCCCTTCCAGGCTTTGGGGCTGTCTTGTACCTGTGTGCCCAGACAATACTAGTGCATGGCTGGCCACTTGCTGCCCTCTGGGGCCATTGCCCAGAGCCCCAGCCTGCACTCCACACTGTTCTGCCTCCCTGGGAAAGACATTCCTGTTGGCAAATTTCTGTGGTGGTCCTTTTGTTTGCCCTCAAGTATAAATACTATTCAACAAGAATTGTTTTGAATGTGTATAAAAGTGTCCAAGATAGTCATGGGAACAAAACTTTGCTGTTTACAGAGGGTACAGTAGGAACAAACATGAAAGTACAGGGAGGCATGAGAGATAATTAGTGGTCTAGTTATAAATTTTTTAAAATCACAAGATTTCATCAGGAATTTAGTTAGTCTTGCAGGCTGTCATATCTAGGTGTTACCAGTACCTAGAAACTGAAGGCTTCAGTGTATTTGTTCTGTACTAATTTACCTGCAAGGGAAAATTACTTCACATATCAGATCAACCATCTCCAATATTTTTCCCTCATTAAGCAACTAAAAATCAGGAGATTGCCATTAACAATTATAATTATTGGAAATATTTTTTTCCCTTTTGTTGTAGTTTCTGTAGATGTAGTTAAGCAGCTTGTGGATCTTCAATATTATTTTAACTAAAAAACATTGCTTATGACAAAAAGAAATGCTTTTGTCACTGTCCTCAGTGGCCTTGAGGCCTACGGTTAAATACATTGCATGTTGTCTGGTAATGGTCACGGAGCACCATCAGGCTGACATCATTCCATTTAAGAGACATGTTTGAGGAAGAGCAATTTGTCCTTGACTTTTACCTGAGTTCTGCAGAAAACAAAAGCTATCTTATTCAGTTGTGAAACTCCATGTAAGTGTATGATTGTGAACATGTTATTTATAATCATTACATGAATAATGCTACTAAAATATTGTGAATACGTGTAGAAATTAACTCCTCTTTCCCTCTATATCTTATTTACATCAACATCAGTTAAAACCTGGCTGAAAATAATAAAAAATACACCCCTTCACCAAATTTTATTAGTTTCCTCTGTAGTAATCATTTCTTCTTCCACTTTCCTTCTCCCTCCCCGCAATTCTTAAGTCCTTCTTAAAAATTTGAAAATATTGTGCCCATTTTTTTTTCCCCTCTGGATATGCTTGAACTCTTTTTGTCTGCTATTTGTTATCTTTTCCTTCTTAAGTGGTGATCTAGTTCTGTGGGATAAAAATAAAGTGAGATCTGTGTTAACCAAATCTTGCCATTTTCCACATCTGGTTTTTCTTTCAATTATTTTAGTCTTAAATTTTATTTTCTAAATGCAAATATGACAGTTCATTTCTGAAAACTCTGTAGAAGACACAAGTAAAATTAAGGACATTTGAGTATAATCTTTTATGAATTATTTACGTGCCAAAAATACCTTCCATTTTCTTTTGAGCAAGCTATCTTCAAATTTAGTGCATAAAGATGACAAAGAGGAAAAACAGAAAAAAATTAATGGAACATACCTAGTATGGCAGAAGACATCATACTTTTATTCGTAATATAAACCTCTCAGTACTCATCAAAATTCTATTTACATTGTTTTCTCTGCTGCTTTAAGTGCAAGGTTATTTCAAAGCCTCATTGCTTTGATAGTTAGAAACCTTACTGCATGCTTTACATATGTTATGTTTTGCATTTATCTTACAAAATAAATCTGCTAAGACTACCCCACTAGACTTTTTTTTAAAATGTATTTTTAAGTTTCTGGATGTTGTGGAATAGATGCGTAACTTCTGCCTTCTGACTTGAGTGTAACTTAAACTAGTGACTATCCTAGATCTGATGGATGGTTTGTCTTGTGATGAGGACTAAAATAGTGACCAACACTATATATCAGTCCAGCACAAAAATTCTTTCTTTACAGTGGAAATATTTGACTTAATGGAAGGAGAAGAAATCAGAAAGCAGCAAAAAAAAAAAAGAAATACTTATTTCAACCTCTAATGTTGTATTACAAGATTATGTTGATCCAATTCTGAGTAACTATGGTTGTTTTTCCACATTTGTCATTTTTAGGATAAACAAGTCAATAAAATGAACAGGTTGTTCACAATCTTTATTACAATAATTTGTCAGTCGCACACATTTTATTACCATTACTTTTAAGGTGATTTTATAAAGAAAAGGATAAATACGACCTTTACAATTGAAATATCAATGCTAGTGCATAATTTCTTAAACAATAATAATCAATTCAATTTGAAATGTTCAATAGATTTTATCATTGTATACAAAACGTGACAAGATCAAAAAACAGTTTCTGTTGTCTAAAAGACATTGCTCTACAACTTTATCAATAGTCATATTTCTAATGAGAAGTGCTGTACATAAAAAGATGGAAGATATTTAACAGTAAGAATTCAAAGGAAGAGCAAGTTAGAAGGTTTCAGACCTATGCTTGAAAAATATTTGGGGGTGATGTCTAAAAGAAAATATTTTTCCCCCCAAACTTTCAAAGCTGTAAAATGAAAATTCCATTTAGTATCAAGTGTCCTTTAAAAACAATATTTAATACTGGTTTTGTTTTCAAATGTAATGTTATCATCTTTGTTGGAGTCTTTTTTTCCTTTATATAAAAAAATACACATTTGTGAATATGGTCTGTACAAAGAAGTCTGACTCCCAGATGATGGATTTACTGTGTGCTGGTTGCTGTTGCATATTCAGAAAGGGATTCAAGTGAAAATCTCACTGCAGGAATCTTTTCCCGTTTCCTTCTCTCTTGAGAAATGCAATGTCATAACTGACTGTGTGAAATGATATATGGTGTGAATTGCCCTCTGAGTTGCAGAGGAGCTGAGTGCTTTAGAGACATATAACCAGATAGTAATGGAGATTAATGAAGATAGATGCAGTAAAAAAAAGACTGCTGTTAATAGAAGTATTTTAAAAATGTGCCATCATACTGAGAAATTAATAGCCTAAATGTTTAAAAAAAAAAAAAAAAGGAAGGAAAAAAATCAAGTGATGCTGAGAAGTAGCTGTCTTAATTAATCATCCTTATAGAGCCTTAATGCTCAAGAAACTGTGGATATTGGGCATGGAGAGGCCACATTAGTTTACCTTATCACTCCCATTTCCACAGCAGGAAATTAAATTCTTTAGAATTTTCTTCAGCATAATGTCAAATGTTTTACCCAGCTAGTTTTAAATGGCTTAAATAATGAATATCGGAAATTCAGTGATAGTTTTCTGGCTGATTTATGTGGAACTTCAGCACAAAGGATGAAATTCCAGAAGGTGGTCAATGACCTGAAAGAATACCTAGAAAAAGAGCGGTAAATATGCTGTAAATGTGCCTGGTGGTGAGGCTGGTGATTAAGGAGTGAGAATGTTCTAATGAATGACCATTCAATAATGGATTTAAATGCTGGTGGATAAAACTATTACATTTGCAATCTGCAGTTATGACCTGATAATCAGATATGCCTTTGCCTGAATTAAGGTGCAAATGAGACCATATGAACGGATTTTGTTTAACAGTAAATGTGAGGTAGAGAGATAGAGAGAAGTAGGAAGTGGGGGCAAGGAAGAGAAGGGAAAGAGAGAGAGATTAAGTAAAGATATCACCACTATATGGATTCCTGCAGCAGCTTGCTGATCTTTTTTCACCTCGGTCTTCTCAGAGATGGGGGTGCCAGAGTCTTTCTTCTGCCACTACCACTTTTATACAGCCCAGGTCTCAGCTCTCCCAGGGCCTAGATGCCATTCCCATAACTTGAGATGGCAAGTGTATAAGCACTTGCTTCCTTGCCCACAGTGTGCACAGTAGGAAATTTGTCCAGGCGCTAACCAAACCTTAACATCCATTAGGCCTGGAATTAGCTCCTTCATGCTGTGTCATCTGTGTTCATCTCAAGTTCCTGTTGTGGTGGCTTATTTTATGGGAAATTCCTTCTTTGACAGTGTTTTGAGACAGTTATCTACATTCTTGTAAGCTCTTACAGCAGTTCAGAAGGCAGATCAGATAAAGGAGTATTGGTGGAACTCGAAGCCTGTCTTGGGGAGTAGACGTGCTTGTAAGATTGTGTCCTCAGCCTACAGAATTGAGAATTGCTCCCTGAATGTGCTATTGTCAAGAAACTGCAGAATGAGAACTTCATTGGTCCACCTGCTTTTATTGGTTTGATTAATTGCAGGATAAGTGAAGAAAAGAGTGGTAGGTGTTCTAGATATCCAGTTGTATTGGGTGAGTGTGGCAAGATTTTGGTAGCAGGGGGGCTGCAGGGATGCCTTCTGTGAGAAGCTGCCAGACAGCTCCCCTGTGTCTCATAGTCAGTGCCAGCTGGCTCCAAGACAGACCTGCTGCTGGCCAAAGCTGAGCTCATCAGTGACAGTGGCAGCATCTCTGTGGTAACAGATTAAAGAAGGGGGAAAAATATCCAGCTAGGCAACAGCAATTGCAGCCAGATGAGCAAGAACCTGAGAACCAGCCCCTGCAGACACCAAGGTCTGTGCAGGAGAGGGATGAGGTATCCCATGTAGCAGAGCTGACATTTCTCTGAAGCTGGTGATGGAGACCATGTGGGGCAGCTGTGCCCCTGTAGCCCACAGAGTTCCACAGTGGAGCAGATATCCACCTGCAGACCAAGGAAGACCCCACACCAGGTAGACCTGAAGGAGCAGGTGAATGCCTGAAGGAGGTTGTGACCCCTGGAGCAGGAGCTGTGGCTTCATGGAAAGACGAGCCCATGCTGAAAAAGGCTTTCTGGCAGGACTGCTGACCCCATGGAGCACCAACACTGGTTTTCACAAAAGACAACATCTTATGGAAAGGACCCACACTGAAGAGGGACATGAAGAACTGCAGCCTGTGGAAGGACTCGTGCTGATACAGTTCATGGAGGACTGCTTCCAAGGGAGGGACCTCATGCTGGAGTAGGGGAAGAGTGTGAGAAGTCCACCCCCTGTGGAAGAAGGAGTGGCAGAGACAATGTGATGAACTGACCAAATCCTCATTCTTCATCCTCCTGAGCCTCTTGTAGGGATGAGATAGAAAAAATCAGTAGTAAAGTTGAGCCTGGTAAGAAGGCAGGGGGAAAGAAAGGTGTTTTAAGATTTAATTTCTCATTACCCTGCTCTGATTTGATTGGTGATAAATGAAATTAATTTTCCCAAGTCACGTGTGTTTTGCCTGTGATGGCAGTTACTGGGTGATTTCTTCCTGTTCCTTATTTCAAACCCAAGAGGCTTTCATTTTGTTTTCTGTCTCCTGTCCAGTTAAGGAAGAGGTGTGATAGAGTGGCTCCGATAGGCACCTGGCATCCCATCAAGATCAACCACAGTGATATATGACTCTGTATGGAATGACCATACGAAAAATGTTGATAGCAGCTGTCTTTGTGCTGTATCTCATTCTCCCAGAAAAGGACAAGGGGAATCTCTCCCATGGTAGCTCCTTACTAGTAGGGAATTTTCCATTTTCTGAGCCTGAGAGAACAGTGGTTTTGTTGGAACCAGCTGGCAAGATTACCCCTACCATAAATATACAGGCCAACTAACTATACTGTGGTACATCATTTAGGGAAAGATTTTCCAGAACAATTATCTGTAGATAACAGGAATAGATTAACCAACTCGAGATCTAGAGGTTCCTCTCATTTATCAGACCAAAGTAGCTTGTCCCAAAACATTTACAATCTCGAACATCTATAATTTTGTAATTCTTGAAAAACACCATTCAGATGTGCACAGAAATTATCTGCTTAGCTCTAGCAAAATAATACAGTGCCAGAAAGGTGTCAGAACACTTGGAATGGGACATGAGTTTACTTGCAGCAGAGGTTTTTTACAGATTTAGACTGTTTCTCCCCCCTGCTTCGTTAAAGATAATCGGATACCTTTTTTTCTCATACATTTGCCTTTGTGGTACTCATTTCCTTGAATAAGTACTGTTGGACAAGCTGATTTATGTTTAATTTGTACGAGACAATCAAGAAAAGGTGGTATGAAGTGTCTTAAACATTTACCTTTTTTGCCAGTACATGCTTGTTAAGTGGGGGAGAAAGTAATTAAGAGTATAAACAGTTGGGTCTTACTCCAGAAGTATCATCAAATACCATGACTGAGCACAGCTGCAAGGTTTCTTCCCAGGTTTTGTATCAAATAGCTCACTGCTGTTTTATCTTGAGTACTAGATGCCCACTGAACCTTTTTCCTATACCATCTAACTTCTTTCTCAAGAAATACCTTTTGCATTTTCTTTAGTTCACAGCGTTGGAAAATAGATTTGCAGCTTTGGATGACATCTAGAGATAGTATTTTCCTAGTAAGTACCTTTATCACCATTCTTCAAATTCTAATTATTTCTCCATAGTTGTTTTGACTATTATTTTTCCATGGTACTTCCAAAAGGTCAATTTGATTTAGCTTAATCAGCTGGAATCTACACAGTAAACAGAGGTAGTTTGAATATTATCCTCATTCCTTAAAGACACCATACACCAAATTTCTCAATATCAAAACTAGATTGGATTGTAGCATGTGTTGATGCCATTGATTTAGATTGTTGGTGTATATGTAAATTTTGATTACTTAAGATTTTGCTTAGGAATAAAAACCCACACATTAAATAGATTAAGTAGTCTTACAGCTTCCTTATGAGGGTAAGTGCAGGAGCATGAAGCTGTGTCAGGGAAGGCTTAGGTTGGATATTAGGAAAAGGTTCTTCACCCAGAGGGTGTTGGGCAGTAGAACAGGCTCACCAGGGAAGTGGTCACAGCACCAGTCTGACAGAGTTCAAGAAGTGTTCTCAGGAACTGGTGTAACTCCTGGGGTGTCTTGCACAGGTCTAAGGGTTAGACTTTGAATGATCCTTGTGGGTCTCTTCCCACTTGGGTTAGTCTGTGATCCTCTAACAAATATTAGGTTTAATTGGTATGAACCATTCAAGAATTTCTGCTTTGCAGCACTTCCAAGATACCTGATTTTAAATGGATATCAAAGAGCAATTGCAGGAGCTGTTTTTCCAAGGTGTCTCTTACAGTGGAACTTAATGATATAGCAGAAAAAAGGAATTCTGCATCTGAGTGAAAAGAAATAAAATCTCTGGTTGAATGTAGAAAGTGTTTCACTACACATTTTTGTTTGGTTTTTTTTTTGTTTTTGTTAGAGATAAAACGGTATTTCTTCCATGACTATTGTAAGATAAAGCAATGTTTCTTAAAAGAACTCTCCTTTTTATCAACTGGACTTAGATCTGAGTTCCTGCTTTCATCAGTGCATTTGCTCAGACTCTTAATCTTATTTTTCCATGTCTTCCTGTCATTACAGTTCTGGGCAGCTGAAGCATGGATTGCAGTTCATAAGGGACGCTCAGTTCTTGCTTTTGTCCTTTGGATCAGTTTCTCTTAATTTCCCCTCATATATACCTGAGTACCTGGGCTGAGCTCAACTCTAAGGTGTACTAGGTCAAGAAGCCTGATACTTCTTTGAGGACTATGTATATACTATGTGAAACAAAACAATGTTTTCCCAATTTTTGTTCCCTAAACTGACATAAGTTAAAGAATATCACATGTATTAGTACAGGTATTAAATTAATCCATCGCATTACTCTGAGTAAAACTGTGTTCTCTGCATATCAAGTGATTCTGAGACAAATAGCAATTTTTAATGTGGTTTGCCTAAAAAACCTCACAAGGGGAATATCGGTGATTAGACTTGTGGTGAATTTATGAGGTTAGGGAGTATTATATATAAGCCATTATGTCATTATTATCATTTTATCATTAGCCATTTATGCCATTTTTAAATATCATAGCTGCTGCTAATTCATGAAAAACATTTTCAAGCTAACTTGGCTTTCTTCTGTATCTGTATTTTCTCTTATGAATTTCAAACCATTTCTGGGATTTTAGGAAAAGTATACTTAGATTGACAAGCTGTGTGACTCTTCAGTGAGCCCTCTGTGTCAAGATCCTTCAAGACTAAGTAAGAGCTCCGTGAGGTTCTTGCTTTCAACCACAGATACCTAGTTCTATGTTTCTTCATAATGTTCTCTTACTTTAACTTATTCAATAGGGGTAATAGCAATATTGTTAGTAAGAAGATTAGTAAAAAATATTTTAACTGACTTAAGGCCCCTGACTCTTTGACAATTTCATGTAGCATTAGACTCATTTATGACACAGTAATACTTGGGTAGAAACCACCATACCTATGTAGCCAAAATATGCACCTTTCTCTGTTCTCCTTTCCTGTATTATTTGTCATGAGAGAGCTTTCTCATGTTTTTAAGGAGACTTCATGGAACGGGATTATTCTGACTTTATAGAAGCCTTGAAATTTTTCCGAACAGCTGCTTTTCCCGCTCACTGCCCTTGTGAGGGCCCCAGAGGTTCAAGGAAACAGGAGTTTACTTGCCTCTGCCACTAGATTCAGATCACTAAACATCTAAACCTGAACAAAGTCTGAGAAGAAGGAGGAGAAAGTGCAAAAGCAATAGCATGATACTGATTTCACATCACTGCCAAATTAATTTTTTAAACAACCTTCATCTTTGAAGACTTGCCCTTTATACTGTTTATGAAAAATGGAACTCCCATTGCAAGTAACCTTAGTGTTTTGAGACCATGCTTTTACTCCAAAGCCACAGGTGTAGCAACAGTGGATCACAGACTGGCAATGCTCTCTGCCCATATTACAAGGTCCCTGGCTTCTAAAATTCCAATGATGGACTGATAGGTTAATAGCAAAAAAAAGATGTGATAATTGTAAGGCCCTCTCTTGTCCTTTCTGTTTAAGCCCTTATAGATATTTTTCTCTGCTTATGGTTAGAAAATACTTAGTACAGTATTTTAATTCTCATTTTTAATCAAGGATGTCTTGAACACAATCAAGGATGTCTTGAAACAATTTCCAGACATTTCAGCACAGTCTATGTGATTTGTGTTTGGCATTCCTGTTTAGCCACAATTCTGTAATGTTTACCTGAGGCTGGACTTTTGCCTTAACAACTTTTCCTCCAGACAATAAAGAATTTTTGAGGTTTGTATCCAGTTGCAGATAGCGTTTGAATTTTTTTGAGAAAGAGGGACAGTTACTAAACTATGTGTATTTTCAGGGAGAATTCAAAAAGGGAGCTGGTAGTTTGCCGCTTTTAAATTCCTAATCCAGATTTGAGAGTGCACCAACAAAATGGCCAACAATCACTGGAAATTAGGAGGACTTGCAAGTTTGTGAAACTAATGAGACCTTATTAGAAATTGAAATAAGTTCTTGGTTACACATACACCTCTGAATGCATGGCATAACCCTAAAGACCTCAGCTGAGCCTAAAACTTCTCTGTGCTGTTTACATGCGCAGAAATCCTAGATAGTTCTTGCCTTGGGGACAATCCAAAGTACAACAGGAAGAGAAATGCTGATGCAGTGAGTTGAAAGATGCTTCTGGGTCAGACAGAAGAGGAACAGAACTTACATTTTTCAACTGCTTTTCAGAGTCCGAAAGGCTCAGAAAGAGCCTGAAGCCTAACATGATCTGTATAAGTTGCTATAAATAATACATAAATGTAATGATAAACATAAATACTTTAAAAGGCTTGCTCTACATTGTGTTTTTCATCATTTACAGCACTAGCATCCACCTACTGCTACCACAAGAGACAGTTTCAGGCTTGTGAAAAGAAAACACATATACTTGTTAATCGTAGGGGACATAAACCCCTTCAAATGCTCTCCCTATTACTTCCCAAATTATTACTCTATAATCTCTCAAAAAGTACGCTTACTTCAGAGCTGTTAGGATTAGTTTTCTCAGATGCTTCTTTACTTGTATCATCTGACCTGTCTTGTGCCAAAAATCTTAAGAAAGTCTTTTCTCTACAGATAGGTCCCCAAGGTCAACTAGAATGTTTCAAGACAATATGAGATAAAGAAAGTTGCAGTATCGCTTTTTTCTCTCTCTTTATGGACTTTCTAGCATTGTGTTCAAAATCATACTCATATTAACAACTATATTTAATTTTTTTTATTCTGATACAAAACTCCCCAAATTTTCACTTTTAATTCTAACCACAGATTGACTTTTGTTTCATTTTGCAACAAATTAAACCCTTTGTGCATTACAGTATTCCAGACCAGCCAGATTTCAATTTGATTTCTACACCTTGTTCCCTATAAAACAATGGTGGCTATAACATGAAGAAAATTCTTGGTTTCATCAATCCAGCTTGGAATTTCATTGTGGATTGAACTGAATTTGAGCAGCTGGCTAAAATTAAAATAAAACAATATTCCTCTCCAAGTCCCTCCCAATTTTTTTGCATAGGAAAAAGAACTTTTCAATGTTTCAGTTCCATGTCCTTGTTTCACTCTGTAATTTAATCTCCCTTGGATTTCAAGAAAACACAGCTGAAATCTAACTGTAAAGCAAAACGTTGTCTTAAAGGGATAATTAACTAGGATTAGCAAAGAACCATTATCCTGGTAGTTAACAAAAGCTAATGAAAGTTATGAAGTGATTACAAAAAAAGATCATACAGCATTTCCAAAAGTTAGTGAGAAGAGTTATAGCCATACTGTAAAGAGTACAAATCCATTTGGTAAATCATGGCATCTTGGCTCTAGTAGTCTCCTGTAGGGCTAAATTGTCTACATACATTTTTCTCTGAAAACCTTATCTACATTTGATCCCAACATTTATGAATACTGTGGATTATATAATGAGTCATCCTAACTTCTTAATTAGAACATACTCTGACTTATATTAGCTGTGGGGCAATGGGTATTTCTGCTTACTTTTTGGTATGCTTTACCTGCAGGGAACAAAAGTAAGATTAAAAATCATAGGACATGCAAACTAAAAATAACTAAAACTGTTTATGAGTTGAAGAATGTGAAACAATTTTAGATTGATTATTCAGATAAAATAGCTTACCTACTCATTACTATCCTACAAAATGTTGTACCTTGATTCAGAGTCTGGAACATGTTGAGACATACAAATGACTCTTGGGCCCTGAAGCCTCTCCTTTTACTTTCTTTAATTTTTTTTTCCTATTCCTTCTCCCGTTAATTCTAGTGTAAATGCTTTGCAAAATGTTTTAAAAACAGATGGGTGTAGGAATAGAAAAATAAGATGCTGGATGTTGAAGTATAGACGGATATCTTCTCCTTTCATTATTTAAGGCTACAATTATAACTACCTACAAGTTGAAGTCTGATATAGTATAAGATCATGTTATTTCTCCTTTGCTTATGTATTTCTGTATTTTGGTCAAACTTTTCATTCCCATGAGAGTAGTGTGCTATTTGGAATTATTTTTGGTTTGAACTCCAGGAAACAGAGAGGCAATACTTCCTGGATTTTTCTTGAAATATCCTCATCTGTCTCAAAAATAATAATTTAGAAAAGCTGTTCTGTACCCGAGAGAAAATATTTCTTTTGGTAGGACAGAGGTACAAAAAGGAAATTAGCACCTCTGTCCTTTGCCTCCAAATATGCCTATAGCTGATATTTTCACTGAAACTTTCTGTGTCTTAATTGCTGAATGAGGACTCAGTCATTCAATATTTGCTTTTCTCCGTTTCTTACTTTTTAAATATGAATATAAAATTTAACATAAAATAAAACCTTTTCTGATTAGAAGAGTCTTTAAATTTAAAATTAGTTTGGTGACTGCTTTTAAACAAGCATTCCTGATTTCTAGCTTAAAAGACTTCTAAAGATTTAAATAATTTTCTACTGTTCAGGATTTTGAGCTTCTGTTTTCTAACTTTACCAAAGTACACAATTTTTTTCACCTCTCTCTACACTTACAGTTTTTGCCCATATGACACAAAAATTTGTACAACGTTTATTAATCCTTGGATTTTGGGCAGCAAAATCATTAAGAAAGCCAACTAATTTCTTTCAGAGGGATAGCCCTGTTATGTCTGCTTTCAGAAGGCAGTGGGAAAGAGTGACTCTTTCTTCAGCCTGAGCCTTTAAAACTTTTGAGGATTTGTCTGGACAAAAAGATTTCATTCAGTAATATTATATGTCTTATATTTTATAAGTGTTTTGTTCTTTTTTTTCGGAATGTTTTTCCATCTCAGAGGGAGGAAAGAAACTCAGAAACCCCTTTGGTGAGTTTGGGTCAGATGTTCCAGTCATGTTCCCTCCCATCCTCTGACTCTCATGCAGTTTACTGGCCTTTGGGGATGCAGGTGTTTGGAGGGAAACCCTTGATGCTGCACAAGCACTACTCAGCCACAGCAAAAACATTGGTGTACTATCAATGCTGCTTTATCCACAAATGCAAAGCACAGCACCATGCAAGCTGCTGTGAAGAAAGTTAACTCCATCCCAGCCAGACTCAGTGCAATATGGAAATTGCTAAGCCAATTGACTATTTTAATAAAATGTTGACAAAGGCATTAGAAATGTACCTGCAGGATGAAAGCAAAATGTACAAGGGATCACGTCTTCACAACTGGACTTGAATGAAATTTTAGTGTTTTTGCTTATTTGGTTGGAGAGTTAGCCAAGTAAGGGTGATTATGTCCTGCTTACCCGAATTAGATCTCAGCTATGTGAAGCATTTATTTCTGCTTTTTCATTAAATTTCCATGTTGTATTAAGTGTGACCACTTGTCAGTGGAAATGTTTGGTATAGCAGGAAGTAGCTGTCTGTGAAAAATTAAATGACATTAATTATTCTCCCTAATTAAATATTATGCATCTGAAGGGAATTCTACAGTGCTTCATCTAATTAAACAGTTGTATTAATCCATTTAACCAGAAATGTTGATGATAAGTATTAGATTGATAATCTCCAATCAGGATTCCCAGCATGTTCCAAATAAATAAACGTTTCCTTTTGTGCTGTATGAACATGCTTACCCAGCTCTTTTGAAATGCATTATGTGTCTTTTATGTGTCTACTATGTTACAAATTTAGTCTGTAACATGTGAATTTACCTGACTGGATTCTCTTTTATGATAATCCTTCTTCCCTGATGAGATACATGTCAGCACAAAGGCCATCCTTTTGCTATTTCTCTTCTTTACTAGATTTTTCTAGTGTTCAATAATAATAACTGAGAAAACTTTGAATAATTTCTGTGCCTGTGACAAAAGCCTTTTTGATGAGAACAGAGAAAAATACTTCTGTCCTTAAGAACAAACAATTTTCAGCTTTTCAGCAAGCTCTGCGAGAATCATTCGGGTTTGGATATCTCATTGTAACAAAAGCAATCTGGAACAGACTTTACTTCTTCTCTTTATCACAACCAAAGAGGGCAAAACCCGCAGAGTAGGTGCCAGCAGCATCTGACACTCACTCAACTCAACAAAGCTGGCTAAAAGACACTAAAAAGTAGAGAGGCCAGCACAAACTTTTGCATTTTTCCACAGCTAGATAGCCTTTGTGCTGAATGACAGAGCTAAAACCTACTGTAAGTATCTCTTTCAATTCTGCAGGGCAGTCAGTCTCTGAGACAACATGAAAACATTGGACACAAATGGAAAGCTACTTTCTTTCCCCTGAATCTGCCTACCTGGAATATCTACATGCTCCTGCATTTCAGAAGACTGACTAATCAACAGGTTTTGGAATATCCCAGACTGAGTTTTTCACCACTTTTCCTTAACTAATTTCATCTTGAATAAAAAGTGTACGGTTGCAGTAGCAGAGAAATACTGCTGACCTTTCCCCCTTTTGCAGAGATATTAATGTAGAATCCAAGGAAATATTATTTACTGAATGTAGGAGGACTTCGTCATGTTGAGGACTTGATCATCCCAGAAGTCTTTTGCAACCTAAAAAATTCTAGAAGGAGCTTCCAAAGGAAGACACAGGGAGAGAATATTCTCAATTGACTTAATGGGCAACACTATCTTGTTGGGATATGACGACTAGAGTTCACATTCTTGCTGTTAACCAGGAAGAATGGAGATTCAATGAGCATCCAAAGTGAGCTTCCCCAAAGCACCCTCTTGCCATGCTTGTTCTCCTCTCACCAAAAAAAATCTCTTCTAGTAAAAAGTTTAGCCTTGAGAATGACACTATATTTAGTAGAAGGACCTTGGAGTTCCACATTAATTAGATTTATTTTAATTAGTACATTTTGATAAAGTATTGTTTTAAAACACTGCCAGTATTCAGTGGAGAAAGCCTGAGAAATGCGGGGAGTAGTGAGCCAGAGTATTCATAAATATCAATATAGGTTTTAAATACATGAAGAGTCTGCAGGTAACAATATGAGAAAGCAGTGACTCACCTTGAGATCAGCAGTGGGGTGGAAAACCAACAAGCACCTGAGGCAGACAACTATCTTTTAATAACCTTTCATGTTGTTTCACAGAACAGAGGTTATTAAATTAAACTGAATCACAATTAAAAAACTTTTTATTGTCAAATACCTACCTTTTCTAGAGTATATTCTATCAGTAGATTGCAAAGGGATAGAAAAGGAGTTGGAGTATTTGTTTAATTATATTACTTTGTTTTAATCCATTTGCAATTTAATTTTGGAAAATGTTATTGAGTCCTGTATCCAAGAATCTCTAAAGTCAACTTCAGCCCCAGCCACTGTGTCTGCACTTTGAAGCCTATTGAAGTAACTTTGGATTGGACCAAAGCTGACAGATAAGTCAAAACTTGGCTGCAAGCAGAGGATTTTTTTCTCCTTCAAACCACTGGTTCCTCCCTCGAGTCGCTGAGGGCAGTGTAAGTCCAATCTATAGATACTTCAAAGGCTTCAAACAGCAGACAATGTGGCTATGTCTGAGGCTGAAACAGACGGTTCAACAGAACCAAAGGATTTTGGGGCCTCCCAGTGCTTCTCAGTGCATTTTAAAGAAGATTAAAATCGCTATAAAATTGAAATAAATGTGTAGAAGTCTTTCTCCCTTCTTTGCAAAAATCTGGACTTTACAAGAACATCTGTCTACCTTCATGTCTAAGTGAAGATCTTTCCAGTATAAAGCATGAAAAAATCTTTGGACAATCAGCTTTACAAAGTCAAACATCCAGCTCCAGACCTCACTTGGTTTCACCAGTTTAATTGGTTTACTATTCAAGTTTCTGGTGAAGGCAGTGTTCACTTGAAGAATGAAAGATTTAAACATAAACAAAAGGAACTGAAAAATACTCTGCACATGGAAGAAAAAATATCCAATAAAATCATTATATTTATATTTTATATTTCATAACTTCCTCTCTCAAAAATTAAAATATTGTAGAATTATTTTCAATGCTTATTTCTGTTTCCAGCTCAGACATGGGATGAGGTTGACGACAGCTGGAAATTAAACTAGGTTGTGAATTTTAGTTATTGGGGTTTCTCTTCTAAGGATTTATTCAAAATATTACTCCTTGCTTATGTGTTATAGCTAAGATATGCTGTTTACTTCCAACTGTGTGGATTTGTCTGCTAAAAACTTATTTACATGTTAATGGACAAGTTGCAGGTTTATCATAATATANTTAATTAGGTAGATGTAAAAGGAAAATAAGAAAAATATGCAGCTGATTTTCTAAGTACAGAGTCTTCTGGTTGAGCAGTTTTCATGAGATACTACAGCATCTTTCAAAGACAGTAACTTTTCACGTCGGTTAAACCAGTCTATAGTTACATTGTTCAGCTATAGGTGAAATCTCACCAACTCATTATCAATATCACAAATTTTTTAGTTACATGGTATTAATGCAGTTAATTTGAAGATAAGGTTAACTTTTTGTTTATTAAACCTGGTTTTGGCCGTTCTTAAAGTTACTCCTTCAGGCCAGGTTAAGTCCTTCATGCAGTGGCTGCAGGTATGCTTTACTCAAGTGCTCTGTCCAAAATATTCCCACTAACATAGGACATACTGCAGACATTTACTAGTAAGAACCACTTCTATTTAAAATAGAAGTGTGCAGGATCAAAGTAGAGGAGTTTTCTCACCTCAGTCCCTGAGAGTTTTATATCCACATTTTTGAGCAATGAATTTCAGTCCAGGAAGACTGGAAGATGAGTCAAGGCATGGAACCCTTGTCTCAGCTGAGCAAGAATCCAGATCTGTCCTCTGTGAGAGGATAGCTCCAAGAGGAAAACCTTCTATCCAAAAAACAGGTGTTAATGCCAAGGTGCCCAGCTCAGAAGGCACTCTGAGCTGGTGCTGATGTGAACTCAATATTAGTGACAGAAGGTAAGACACAGAAGCTCATTGAGGACACCAGATAACACCAGCAATGGTAGCCAGATCCCTCCATGTCTTGTAGCAGGAATGGAGCTGAAGGAGCCCTTGGTCACCACCTGGGAAGCTTTATCTGCTTTACTGCTGCTCCAGTGGTGATTCTGGCAAGCAGCACCAGCTCATATTGTTAGGTATGGCAAGGTGTCATTCTGTCCTGATACTCTGGAGTGCTGAAAGCAGCACAAATTTGTGGGGAAAAAATGTGAACTAAATCCATTAATTAGGTCTTCAGTGCATTGAATTATAGTATTCTGATACCTGTATACCAAGGAAATTAAAAGTATTATTAATTGTGTATTTTCAGGCAGGCATGATAATAGGCCAAGTAGAGCTGGAAGAATGAAAAGAAAGAATGATTATATTCAGCATAGAAGCATAGATAAGGAATAGTCTGGTTCAGACATCTGCAAATGGTAATTTAGGTCTTTGGCTGTTTATTTTTTTGTATGTTTTGTAGCAAATTGTCAGCTCTGCATAGTGACTTGAATGTTACAGTTTTGTTTTAGTGAAGTCTTTTTGATTCTTGATAGTAAACACCTTTTTGAAATGTCAGCTAAGTGTGGCTTAGATGATAATGTAGAATTTGAACACTGAAAAGGTTCCAGATGTATCTGGATGTCAGATGTACTGGCAAAGACTTCGCACAGGGGAGAAATGCATTGAAAGGTATGACCAGAGGCAAAAATTCCACATTAAAGAGGCTTCTATCTACACACTATATTATCTCATTTTCCTCAGCTCCTGGGTTCAATCAGCATTCACAAAAGAAACATGTTTTTGGGCAAGGGGAGGTGTTTTCCTTTCATCTCAGAATAGATACAAGAAATAATTTCTTAATAGTCTGTCATGGCGTGGATACTGGATACGCTTCACTGTTTGCTAAGATGGTCTTATTGCCAGTCAGTGGACCTAAGCCATTGCAACTAGTTGTTGCAAACATGACTGGCCAGAGCTGCTTGATACAAAGTTTGTGGTGAGCTTATTCTGCTTGTATGGCTTCTAAGCTCAACGGACAAACAAAAATGGAGAATGAGAGTTTTCAGCGTTGTTTTACATTTGATGAAAGCAGATGTCCCTGGTACAGATGTGGTTCCTGTGTGTACTATGTTTTATGAGGACAAGATAAATGTATTTTTTCTTTTCTCACCAGTTCTTATTAATATTTTCCATACATAAAACTATTATAGTGGATTATGAAAACTACATGACTCCAGCGGCTGGTGTGGAAAAATGGTTTCAGAAAGTAGAGAGGGTGGTGCAGAATTATGCAATGTAAAGACACAGAATTGAGGACAAAGCATGAGAGGTGAACTCTAACACCTACCTATAGCAGAAAACATAAATCTTAAAAAACATAAAGAAAAGAAATTTTATAGTACTCAAATGACTCTAGAAAAACAGATGACATTTGATGTCTCTGCATTGCACTGCATTCAAGTTTATTTCGCAGCAAACCCTGTAGTGGGTGGTGAGCGAAAATTTTAGGAAACAGACAAAATAATAGTGTTCTGAGTTTCCTTGTTCCATAGGTTGGAATGTAGCAGAAAAAGATCCAAATATTGTCCTTACTGAAGGAAACTTTACAGACTGGGCTGAAGTAGTCAACAAAGAAATCATACAAGAAAGTGCTACTATGAATTACTACTACAATAGGAAGAGGGCTCTCATTCATTTACAAGGAGTTCACAAGGACATGAAAGGATACTAGAAACTAAGCTGCATTTAACTACAAATAGAATTAATAGAGTTATCCTTGGTGTTGAATTAAGATATCTGAATGCAAAACCAGCATGTCTTCTGGTAGTTTGTACTACTTTAGAAAACTAAAGAAGGAGATAACAATGTTAAAAGGGTTAGAACATATATGAAATATACTGGGCATTTTTTTCTGGTGTGGATGTGCACCATGCAGGTATTGATATGACTGCAACTTTAATAAGCACTACACAAATTAAATAACATTTAACAGTTCATCATGGGTGATTTGTTGGTACATGAAAGAGAATTCACAGCAAATCTGCTCATCTGTGTCCATCCAGAAAAAGGACAAACCTTTTATTGTCTTGTCCCAGTACTGCAGGCTGCATGGGAAGCATCAGTCCTCTGCTGACATGGGAGACTGATTTTATCTTTCTCTTCACCAAGGCCTTAGCCTCACTGAGACTGAAGTCGTAAAGACAGTAAAACATAATGTGGAGTTTTGTTGAAACTTCAATTCTCAGCAGAATTAAGGTGAAAGTATAGCTAAACTCTCCACTCAGGGACCTCAGTATTTACAGCTATCAGATTAGAGAATATTTCATAGAGTGTTACAGATATTATGGGAGAGTTCCATCAACAACAGATGACTTCTGGGGTTAGTAAATAATGACTTCATTTGAACATGCATCTTAAATAACAGCAGTCAAATATTTGAGTCAGTTTGAGTTCCCTTATTTGGCCCTGTGGTTCTTCGCCTTCCTGACCAAACTGTCTGCTAGGCCTAATGCATGAGGTGTCTGTCTTTGCAGCAGACAGGCATGCTATGAGCTGCATTTGTGGCTGATGTTTTATTTCTAGGCAGGCATTCGGATGACTGGCACTTTCTGAATACCTGAGAGAGGAATCCTTCCCTTTCCACTCCACATTACTGCTCATGCTATTCATCCTGCCTTTCGACATCCCTTACCGTTGCTGCTAACAGTGGTCGCAGAGCGTGATTCTCAAAGTCTGTCCATGTTAGTATGGCTGTTGGCAGAGGCGGTAAGAGCGCTCCTTTGAAACGAGTACAATATTCCTTAGCCCACTGAGTCATACGCATCTGCTGGTGGGAGGAAGGTTGAAATCTATAAGAGAAATTATTTTACAAGATAAACTACTGATTACCATCAAGTATGTTAGATATTTTCAGGCAACACAAATATCTCAATAAATCTTATACTACATTTTTGTAGTGTGATACTATAGGCCTTCTGAATACTCTTGTCACATCCGGATAACTAAATTACCTGAAGTACAGTATTAATAACAGTCATGACTTTCTGTAAAAGCCACAAGTTGACAGTTCTTTCAGTTGTGCCTCAGTAATTTGCTAGGTTAGAAATGAACAATCTAAGTATGCCTGGCTCCAGCCAGTGGCACATTGCTTAACCCCACTTGTTTAACCTTGTTTTAGCTTCAGTGGCTGCCACCATTGCTGTGGATTCTTGCATGGAGAAATGAAATGCAGTTAATGCTTTTCTGACTTGAAACCGTCCTGTATTTTCTTTTTTGCCTTTATTTTATTCACAATGAAATAAGTAGTAAAGTCAATATTGCTTTCCTTTTTCCCATTTACTGAGGTGAAATTTACTCTGTCCAGAGTAGTAGGAATACTACTTGACCACTTGGGCATGAACTCTGCCATGGAAGCACTGGCCTAAGTATAGGTTGCTGAAATCCTACTGTCCATTCCACCCGGGCAGCTGATGACCCATGCTGTCTCTGGCCAGCACAGGGCTATCCTGAGTCAAGAGTAAGTTTGATTCAGACAGCTGTTCTGGACAGACAGTTGTCTTGTCTGGGTTGTTATTTCAGTATCAGAAAAGTGCCAGCACCAGCACCAGGAAAGATGCATGCTCTCATAAGATGTGATAATTGAAGTTATTCATAGTCCAGTGAAAGTCCACTGGCCCTTTTTTTGAGAAGTTTGATAGGTTGGTAAGACTTACCAAGTTGTATTGCTGTGGAGTTACCTTACATTTGCCTTTAAAGGAAAAAAAGTCACAAATACTTAAACCTTAAGAGAAGGGATAAGCAAAATCATTTTTTCATGTATATTAATTTCCCATAGGTACTTTTTGCTGCCTTTTATCACATAGCTCTAGATAAATTTGCATAAAGTGATGGCAAAGATCTAATCAAGAAATAATAGCTTATGGGCTACTTTCATTATTCTGTTCTGGAGACTAATGCAATAGAAATTGGGATAATGTTATTGGATAGTAGCAAGAAAATCACTTGTTCTTTGAGCAGCGAAGAACAGAGTCATCACTTACAGTGATTTATCTGCTAAATTTTGTCAAGTGTAATTGCTTACACTTGCAGGGATTTCTTCATGACAAAAGGAAAAGAGCATAAAATGTAAAAGGATTTGACACAAATATGAGTGCAGCTAATATACATTATTTTGATGTTAGCTACATCAACATATGCCTCTGAAAAGTCAGGCCCTACAGAAATCCTGAAATTTCTGCAGTTGCAGATTACCTGTTTTATAATTAATGCAGGCATACAACAGCTACAAGTTGGCTTCATCTTGTTTTGACACTATAGCATGTCATTAGGTATTACTTTCTCTAAAAGGAGGTCTTTTTCGCTTTTCTTCTTTTCCATCCTTCTCCTTGTTTTTGTCTTCAGACCCTGAGTTGTGCTGAACAACTTCCAAAATATTTTTCCCTCCCTCTGCTCCCATTAGATCTTGTCATAGCCAGGAGTGAGATTTCGATTTTCTAATACAGAGATTTTTCTCATGTCTGGGATTGTATATGTGTGCATAAAAAATGCCCCAAATTGCATTCCCCGTCTAGCAACAGTTCCCTTGACTTGTGGCTGCATCACCATTTTAAGAAGAACTGAAAGCACTGAATGTCTAAACATCCTGAGTCACAGTGATGACATACTGCAATGGGGAATATAATTCATACGGTGTTGCTTCCTGCTTTATTATTAGGTTTCACTCCTAATGTTACAGGCATTTATTTAGATATTCCTTATTGTTAATCAGGACTCTAAGCTAGAGTTGGCCATTGGGTTCTGTATTTCTCTGCTAGATTTTTCACTTTATGCTGAGACCGGCATAAATTACTGTTACTCCAAGAAGTAAGATTTGCACAGAGCTTGCTGGTTTTATTTCAGTGCTACAATATACACTGTGGGTGCTGAGTGCTAAAGAAAATTTTATTTCCTATCACAGGTGATGGGACCTGAAGTATAGTCAGTGTAAGAACTGACTTCACTCTTCAATATGTGTGTTTCTGTTAGATTTTTGGAGATCTGGAGGCATCCACCAATTTTTAGTGCCAGTTCTCTCTAGGTAGACCTATAAACACTTACCTGTCTTGACTTTTCCACTTCTTGAATAGCATTTTCAGCATACACTGCTATTTATTTGCAAAAGATGTAAAAAGAGAGTGGAACATATGTCAGCTACATTTATTTACTGTTCTTAGTGTTTTAATGAGAAATGTGTATTGAAATGCTACAGATATCTTCTCTTTTGGTCAGCACATCAGTAGGCTTTTGACCCCAGCAAGAAGCAGGACTGGCCTCAAAATTCCCTGTGTAAATTTTCTTTAGTCATCTTAATAACTCCAGATTTAATTTATGTCAGTGAAAGGGGTTTAAAATAGAAACTTTCTGCTGCTGTTAGGCAATTGTCAGAATATGGTGTTGTTATAGCATGACTCTGCTCCTGTCTTGGCACCTTTCACGTGTGATTAGCAGAGTCCCTGTACAATCTTTCCGATATTTTCACTCAGTAGTCACACTAATGAGAAAGAATTAACATCTTACAGCTTACTCCTCCATTCTGTTAGGAAATAGCTTTTACGATTCTCCATGGAAACTGTTGCTTGGGAATTTAATTTTCTTTTGCTTTGATTGCTTAATTTCTGTCAGGATATCAGTTGGCCATTTGGAAAAATCTACAACTTGAGATACCAGGAAGGTATTTAAGTAAACCTTTATTTCCTTACCTACCTGATATTTTTAGAAAATCTTGAATATCATATGGGAGAATCAGCACTTGACAAATACTGCAGGAAACTTCTCAAAAGCCCTTCTGAATTCTCTGATGGAGGAAATGGGATTACTTGAATTGCCTTTGTATATAGGAGCAGGGCCACACTATCACATCTGTAGATCATGCTTGTAGCTGGTCTGTACAGGATCAGATAGTTCAGACCTCACTGAGACCTGTGTAGGTGACCTGCCAGGCAGTCCTTAATATGAGGTATGGTCCAGCTGCCTACAGCCATGTTCACAGAGTGATGACTTCCCACAGTTTTGCTCAGTTGATGCCTGTCTCTCCATATGGCACTCACTCACAGTTTTTCTGTGCTACCTGAGCACTGCAGACATCACAGAGCCATTTCATATAATCTTGTGTGACCAAGTGCAGAACTGCAGTATTTTCTTCCCAAGGAGCAAGGAAACTAAGAGTCAGAAAAAAATGTTAAAAATGACTTCTTAGACTACTGTTTTTTGCTGGCAGACAAAATATGAAAAAAGATCTGTGGAAAAGTTACAAAATGATGGAGAGAAACAGTCTCTCCAAGAGTCCTGCCATGCTCCCTGTATAATTCCTTTTTTATCTTCTTGCCTAGTCTTTCCTTGTTCTCTGCTTTATCTGTAAAATAGATGGGAATAGATTTTTCTTGACATGACTTCAAGCTTCTCTCTGTCAGTTGACTCTCCTCCTTCATAGGAGATTCTGCACTCACTGTAATTATGAAACAAAATGAAATTGTGGTTGGATTTAGACATAAACCAGAATTTGTGTGACTCAGTCAGCCACAAGCAACATAATTTTTTCAATGTGAGAAAGTGAATTAATTTTACAGCCCTACATAATTTATTGAAATGGTGAAATCCTGTCAATGTAAAGGATCCAGTTAGTTGTATTTGTGGCAGGAGCTGAATGTGATGTTTTCTGAGTATGTGGGAAAATACAAACACTTACACAGAGATCCTTTTCTTGTTAAGAGACTGCTGTTTGTCATCCCTCCTATGTAATATTGGCATGTTCATGATATCTATCCTCCAGGAGAGTAAAATTACTGAGACATATATATTACCTTGGGTATCTTGTAACAGGATGACTCAATCATAACAGTTTCAGAAATCTAATGTAGTAGCTGAAATAGCAAATATATTAAGAAAGCTGAAATTTATTCTTATTTATATTTTCAAAATAATATGCTTAGTGATAGTAAGCAAGTGGGAGTTCTGTGTCTCCATAAGAAAATTTAAAGTATATCTGAGAAGACAAAATAAATGAAAAAAGTAATATGCTTGTTATATGTCCTTGCTCTTCTATATTATTCAAGTGGTGTATTGAAAAAAGGGAATCATGTACTCTTATTGAGTCAAGGAAGCCACATCCAACTACTTGAACGCGAGCTCATTTTCTGTGTCACTTCAGTTCCGTCTCAGACAAGTCTTTCAGTGGGTTTAATGAAAGCTTTGCTTTCAGTAGAGGTGCCTTATACTAGCCTTCTTTTTCTTCTTGCTTCACTACCACTTCCCCACACTTTTTTATTGTTAAAGAGATGAGAAAAAAGCACTCTTGTTGGGACATAGATTTGTTGGAATTGAGTATGTTGAGATTAGAGCAGGACAGTATAGTCAGAATTAAGCAAGCAGGTATTATATAGAAGATTTTCTGCTCTGCTCTGTGACTAGAAGAGAGCATCATCCTGAAAACAGTGCCTCTCAGACTGGAGAACATATAAAGAAATTTGTTACTGCTCAGTGGAAATTATGTTTGATGTAAAGAGAAGAGTACATGGCCTTCATATTTGTAACTGCTGTAGAAACAGGGAGAACAGTGTCCATGTCCATAGTCTATGTCCATGAAACAAGAAATTTTGAGTTTAAACTAGAGCAACAAAGGCAGGCTTCATATCAAGGAGAAGATTCATTCCAATAAGGACATATAAGTAGTTGATACCTCTGTCAAGTCTGTGAAATCTGTATCACAGAATGTCTTTATGGATATGTTAGATGAATGTTGGAACTTGAGGTCCCTTCCAAGGCAAGCAACTCTGTGATCCTGCAAAGGTCAGTCAAAAATGTTAAAATTCTATTTGTTCCAAGTGAGAAAGCTGAAGATTGAAAAACATCTTATAGTCTTTTCCAATTTTGTGCTTCCATCATTTTTGCCACAGTTTTACAGGGCTTAGTCAACTATTGATAGTTTAAAATACAGAAACACAGAGAGTCATCAGGATCCATTTGTGTGGCACTTTCTAAATGTTCGCTGAAAAATTGCAGAGGAAACTAAGAGAAAGCAGTCATTTTGGTCACATGATACCTGGAGACATTTTCTGAACTAGAATTATGAATTTTTGTATGTAAACACTAAAGGTCCAGATTTTTGCTCTTAAGTTTATTTAGGTTGTAATAAAAGTACCAAAAAATCTCAGAAATCTTCTGCAGGTACTTTCTTTTAATTTATTCTTACACTATTGTAATTTTTCTTTAATATCCCATGTGTTTTCTATAGTGGTTTTGCATCTGATGAAATATTATTTTAGTACTCTAGTCTATCAGGATGTTGGGATTTTTAACATTGGGTAATGTCTTTACAGAGAGGACTTAAAAGGAAAAAGCTCTGGTTTCTCTTATGGTGATGCTTTAAGGAACTGATCTTTTAAAAACTGATGAGCAAATGACACTTCTGCATCACTTGCTATTACAGTGATCTCAGTAGAGTCAGATTCTGAGAAACATATATATTGTTGGTAATTATCTAAAATATGAACAATCTTATTTCTTTACTGTGCTTTCGTTAGTTGAATACTGATTAAATGGAAATTATTTAATTCTATGTATTTTTATTTGCTAACTTTTTGGCCTGATGATCAATATGTATCTAGGTTTCCCTGTGAAACCTGAATATCTTAATGAAAAGGATAGGTAATTGTTTTTTTAAAAAGCCTTAACAGCTTTCTCTATAATGTTTTGATCTTCTCAAAAAATTCATAGAAATGTTTTCTTCTCAAATTAATTGTTTTACTCATTTGAAACTTTCAATGAAGCAGAAATTTATAAGTCATGATCTGACTGGGAAAGCTGGAGAGGGCTCTTTCATGCCCCATTCACCCCGCTATGCAATCACCTGCTGCGCCACCATCAACTCTCACTCTTGACTGCAGCTTAGAGCTCACTGTCTCCCAGTTCCTCCAAAACCAGCTAATTACCTGTCTCATCCCAGTCCTGCAGCAGCTCTGTAAAGCATGTGATGTATTATTTCTTGCCCTGGCTTTCCACGGCCTCTGTATGTCAGGCTGCATCTGCCCCTCCTGTATTGCAAAAAGTGCTAAGCCCAGCAACACAGGTGCAAAATGCTGTCATTCCTCACTTCCAAATCAAAAGCTGAATTCATTCTAAAACTTCTGTTAAGTTCAAAAGCTTTTATTAAGACTTGAGCTCTTAAGAGGCAGAACTTCATACAAGAAGCTGAAAAAGAGACATGAAGTTTCAAAAAACCTGCCTATAATACTAAGGAAAATTGATTAGCCATCTTCTGGTTGTACACAGATAAGAAGTCATTCTTGTTTAATACAGTATGTAATTCAGATTAATTTCCTTATTGGTGTGTAGCACTCAAGGAATAAGTTAAGAATCACATCCTAAAATGTGATTCTGGGTATCCATTTAGTTCCACCTTGACTGAGATTAATTTTGATTTTTTTTCATAGTCAAGGTACTACATTTCAATACTTTTTTTTTGCCTTTTTTTCAACCACTCTCTCAGTCCTGCTTATGGTATCAAACTTAAAAAGACACAAGTATTTATCTAGAGTTTTTGAGTAACTATTCCAGTTATATTTTCATGGAATGAAGATATTACATCTACTGTGATCAGCTTATTGGCAGACTATCCCAGACAAATGTCACCATAGAGCCATCTGGTGCATTTTTCCTGCAACTTCACTGGAAAAGTACTGACGCAATTAAAAAATCAAGATTACGTTACAGAATAAAAATAAAAAATAAAAGAATTCTCCATAGCAGTGAATGGTATAGAAAATGGTTATTTCATATTGTTGTGGTTTGACAATGAAAAGTAAAAAAAGGTGGAATTATTTGCTGCCTTTTATATTTTAAGAAACAGAGGTATTAAGAATTCTTAATCAAATCTGACCTGTGATTCTTCCCATATATTTCTCAGCTTTTGAACCTAGGGATATTCTTAACTCCTAATTCAGCTAGTACTACACATTTGTGAAAATTCATGACACAGGAAATGCATAATTCAGGCATAATGATGGTTTTCATTTTTGGGTTTGGTTTCTTTTGTAATAGAGATCTGGTGATGAGTGGGAGGGCTTGTATTTTGGGAAGGCTGGAGCAGACAATTCGAGTTTACAGATTAATACTAAGTAGTGGCGTCAATGTCAGCTATTCTTACTTCCTGTTTTCTTCTCTTCTGGATTGTAATTTGCTGTAAATATGGTCACTGTCCTGAGGAAAAGAGTAATGCACAGAAACAAAACTACAGGAGTGTGAGATTCAGATAACATAAATCACACAAGTTGTAGACACAATCACACAGGCCTTGTAGACACAGTGTCAATTGTGCTGCTTTCCTAAATGCACAGAGAGAACATCATCAGAAAAAACTGACAAAAATACATGCTAGAGAAGAAGGTCTGTCAGGGAGAAGCAGAAAGAAAGTTTTTTATATCATGAATGATGGAGTTTATTTAAGGGCCTGGTTTCAGTGTAAAATTAGGGAGAAAGCGTATTTCTTCTAATATTCTCGGACATCAGCTAGGGATAATTTTGTTACTGTAACAAAAAAAGGGTGTTTCCCTTTGGTCTAATTGGAGTTAGCTGCTGCCATGCTCAGTTTTAGGAAGTTCATGCCATTCAGTATGAACCTGGTTTTGCCATCTACTGAAAATACTCAAGATAAGTCATCTGCAGTTTATTTTTGGATAGGTCATGTTAGCCAAATGGGCTGATGCTTCTTGTGTGCCAAGGATTGAATATTATGCAAAAATAGGATGGGGGAATGGGAAGAGTATACCAAAATAATGCAGCCAACATTTTTTGAGCACTGTGCAATGAAGCAGAACCATTCAGGCATTGTCTTGCACTAAGCTACTTCCCTGGCAACTCTGTGAGAGCTATCATGATATATCTGGTTTTCCAGCTTTTGTGCATTTGTTCTGACATTGCCTGAAGGATGCACACGACTTCTGTGGAACAAAAGTGATGTTACTGTACTAGAACAACATGGAATGGCGAATGTTATCACTTCATGCACCTTTTCTTTAATTTTTAACAATGGCTGGAAAGCTAATAATATGATATTTTTTCCACTTACAGGACTACTGTACATTCCAAGCCTTTCAAAGGTGACTATAAACTCAGTTCATGCTTACATTTCATAGCAATATCAGGGAAAGGTGAAGAAATAGCAATTTTGCATCTGAAACAGTGGTTAGCGCATTTACCTCTTTAAAATTCCTGGATTTTCAAAAATTGAAAATTATTTCCATATTAGTTCCTCAAACACTTTCAGTCTCAGAGCTTTCTGTATTTAAATCACACTTTAGAAAAGTGGGTCAGAAAATTTACATGCCCACAATATAAATTTTCAAATGCCAGATTTTCAGGGGAAGATCAATTATCTGTGTTGGTCAGGTCTTTTTGCGTTGCATTTAAGTTTGGATGTTCAAAGTCACAGAATCACTGAATTGTTAGGGATGGAAGACCTCTGGACTTCACCCAGACCAATCTCCTTGCAAAAGCAGGGTCACCTAGAGAAGGTGACACAGGAACACGTCTGAGTGGATTTTGAGTGTCTCTAGAGAAAGAGACTCCCCAAGCAGCTGTTCCAGTGCTCTGCCCTCCTCAGTGTAAAGCTCTTCCTTTTGTTGAGGTGAAACTTCCTGTGTTTTAGTTTAGGGCTAGTACTCCAAATTCTGGCTTTGAGCACCACTGAAATGAGTCCAGCACCATCCTCCTGACACGTACCTTTGAGATATTTCTATGTATTGATGAGATCCCCTCTCAGTCTTCTCTTCTCCAGACCAAACACTCCCACAGTCTCTTCTCATAAGAGAGAAGAGCCCTGATCATCCTTGTGGCTCTCCACTGGACCCTCTCCNGCTTCAGCCAGTTCTCGGTCTGCCTCACTGTCCATTCCTCTAAGCCACATTTCCTGAGCTTACCTATAAGGATGTTACGGGAGGCAGTGTCAAAATTCTTGCTGATGCTCAGGTAGACAAAATCCACTTGTTGTGGACATGTCTCCTCCTCGACCCGTCCTGCCATGCCATCATAGAAGTCTATGAGATTGGCCCAGGTCTGATTTCCCTTTGATGAATCCATCCTGACTACTCTTGATGACCTTGTCCTTACATGCTTGGTCAGGGCCTCCAGAGTGATCTGTGCTGTCACCTTTCCAGGGATGGAGGTGAGGCTGACTGGCCAGTAGCTTCCCAGGTCCTCCTTGTTGCCCTTTTTGAAGATGGGAGTGATACTGGCTTTCCTCCAGTCATCAGGCACCTCTCCTGTTCTCTGTGATTTTTCAAGGATGGTGGAGAGTGGCTTAGCAACAACATATGCCAGCTCCCTCAGCACCTGTGTATGCATCCCACCAGAGCCTATGGATTTATGGATGTTAAGTCTGCCTAGCCAAAGGATCTCTAACCAAACCCTTGGCAGCCAAAGGGGAAGTCTTCTTTTCTCCAGCCTTTCTCTCTTACCTCCAAGGTTTGGGATTCCTGAAGGATGGCCTAAGCAGTAAAGTCTGAGGCAAAGAAGGTGTTCAGTAACTCTGCCTTCTCCATGTCTTCCATCATCAGGATACCCATCTGATTCAACAGCAGCTGCACATTTTCCCTGATCTTCTTTTTGCTGCTGATATACCTGTTGTCCTTGATATCCCTTGCCAGACTCAATTCCAAGCGGGCCTTGGTTTTCCTTACCACATCCCTACATACTCTGAGGATGTTCCTACAGTCCTCCCATGTGGCCTGTCCCTTTTGCTATATACTATAAATTTATTTCTTCAGTTCAATATTTATTAGAATCTCCCTGTTCACCCATCCAGGTTTCCTGCCCCTTTCCCTGATTTCTTGATCATGGGGATACACTGGTCTTCAGTTAGGAGAAAGTGATGCCTGAATACTGACCAGGTTTCATGGACACCGTTCTCCTCTAGAGCCCTATCCCATGGGATTCTGTATTGGTGCTTTTCCTTTTCACAAATGGGATGGGACTGCTGGGGTATATTACTTGGGCTTTATTTGTAGCATCAGATATCAACATTTTTGCTCTAGAATTTGGGAGTCAGTGGAATTGAAACTTTATGACTCTGCAGTACTTCGCATGCTCCCTGCCTTTCAAGTGATTTTAGAAACATTAAAGTTAGAAGCAAAGTATCATGATTCAGGTTTTGTTGTCACCTCTACCCAATCTGAGCCAGTACTGTCCTCTACTCCTTGCCCCTCTGACCCTGAGACTGGGACATGAGAGTGAAGCCTGCCAAGTGCATGGGAGCCTGTGCTATATGCAACTCCCATCCTTTCGTGCCCCTATCCTTCTCACCCCTCAGACTACCCTGGAGTAGGATACGGGGCCGACATTGCCGACATACCCAGAGGAAACGTCAGTCTGCCTCATTACTCCACCACCTCGTGTCCACCTCCAACTCCTCCAACCAGGACCCAGGATGGTAACGGTCACGCCATCTTGGATCCTTCCCACTTCATCCTACCAGTTCCTGTGTGTCCTCCTCATCCCTCCTCTTCTACTAAACCTTTCATTGTAATATCACCAACTAACTGCCTTCTTGCTGTGTCACCCAGTCAAGCTGTCAATTTTCCCCAAAGAGAATTTCCCACTCCAGACAGCACCCCTTCTGCCTCAGGCCACATCCCTTCCGGGGGAACTGGAACCATGGCCCCAGAAGCACCACCCCACAACATGGCAGTGCCCATGGAAGTAACACCAAAGCCGATGCCAGAGCAGGTTATACAGCATCACCAATACCCTGCTATACACCCTAGCTTTGAAGCTGCTGAGAGCCAGGTACCCACCAGCAGCCTACTGCTAGCCCCATCTGCCTCACAGCAGCCATGGTCTCCATCTCAGCTGGTGCTGCTGCCACAACCCCCGAGACCAGGAGCCTTCCAACCAGTACCGTGCACTTCAGATTGGCAGCGTTCGCCGAGTTGGTAGCCAGTGCTTCTGCCCAAGGTAACATGCTGTTACATGCTGTAACATCAATGATGACTTTAACTGTGGTTACTGATGACCTCATACCAACACAAACCCAGATATGCCCTAACTCTTCATCTTCAAACCACCAACAAAGGCTGAAGCCAATGGCCCATGTCATAGGTGTGGCAAGCCGGGACACTTAAAAAGAAATTGTCCCCAACAGAGAAAGCCAAAGAAGAATTACTTACCAGAAAAAGGAAAAACATAACTAAATGAGGTTTTGTATTGTAATAATATTAAGCTCTCTTAAATGTGCCTTTTGTAAAAACATGTTAAGTTTCAAAGAAATTAATTTTGAGTCAAAATGGGTGCCATTTGCCAAACAATCTCTGCCATTTTATCTTTTATAATTGACACAGGAATACACTTCAGAGTTGTTAAAGAGTTTCTAATACTTCTATTATTGTTGTTATTATTGTTGTTGTTATTTTTGTTATCATTATTATTCTAGAATTATTATTATAATTACCAAAAACATTAGTTTAAAGTGAGTGCTTTTATAAAAATACTTTTAAGGCTGGCAAGGGCACCACCTTTCATTAACTTTAGAACCATGTATGATTTTAGTTAGATTTTTTAACAATTCCTTATAAAATAAAATCTTGAGATTTTAGAAACCAGCACTTTTTACATACCAAGAAATCTCTCATTCTTTATAATTAAGTAGTCTCCTTAAAATTCTAATGTGCTACATTAATTTTTTTCTGCAAGTGCCTTAAAACTTGATTCCATTTTAACAAACTAAGCACAACAGAATTCATATAATGCCAGGCAAATTTATGTGTTATAGGTACATCTTGACTTTGTGCCATGGTTTAACTAAAAAGTAGACCACCGTCAAGCAATTTGTAGTATTCAAATTAGTTCTTATCTTCTCTGTGTTTGGAAGAATTATGGTACTCATGACAGTTTCAATAGAAAATAATTGTTCTTGTAACTTATATTGTAACTGGAAAATGATTTTACATAGTATTAGTAGAACAAAATGCATTTCTAGGAGTTGCACTCTAATGACTGAAATGTCTATGCTTAAATAGGGAGAATTTCAATCAGGATAAATATTTTATCAATAAATCTTCTTCAATGAAAACTTTTACCTGGAAAGTGCATTGAAAATAATCTGAGGATTAGAAAATTATGTTTTATCTTGATTTAAAGACTGATACGAATAGGATTCTGCTAGCTAACTGCAATAAGGTTTTTTCCAATCTCTGTAGTTCTTAAGGTAGCTAGAGCATTAGATCACTTTTCCTGTGGAATGGCAAAATTCTACTTAAAGTACTTTTATGGTTTATAGTGAAACCCTAGGACTTATACTTGCTCAATTTTCCCTACCTTTTATTATGCCATTGTAGCAGAAATTGATTATAGGAAAGAAGCAACTATTTGGTTTGCTTTATGAATTTACTTCTTGTAAAGCAACCATTTATAATTTACTCGCCAAAACTTTCAGGCACTGGAGTGGGAAAGTGCGTACTGTAAAGTCTGAAAGGTTTAGAAACTTAATTTCATGGTGGGGGGGGAAGGAGGAAATTATTACCTTTACCTTGAAATTTTGATTGGTAGCATTCCTACTGGAAGACTTTTACAGAAGTTTTATGGTTGAACTGTCTGAAGAGTGAGAAAATTGCTTCAGAATAAATAAGAACCCTAACATTTTACACTAAATCTAATTTTCACATGAGAAAACCTTAGCAGCAAAACTTCAAAGCCTCAAAGCATCAAATTCAGGGATATAACTTCTCTCTGTTAAGATGAATTCTGTAAACTTTGTCTTTCTAGGAGTGTGTAATAGAACTGTATAGTTGCTTTCGTGATAAGTTTTTAATGAGAGTTCTTTAACCTGCCTAGAGACCAGTTACAAGATTATCAATGTTTAGGGTGAAAAAAAAATTGGCTGAGTAGACAGTTGTTTCTAAAGTAGAGCTGCTATATACCCACTGCTTGAGTATTTCCTTTGTTTTGCAGTATCTCATTTTGATTTTGAGAGCAAATGATCTGGATTTTAACTAGGCCAGGAAAAAATATCACAGTTCATAAACTGCACTTGTTACCTTACTTAGTTCTTGTAATTTAGTCAATGGCATCCTTCATATCATACTTTCATTTGTCAAGTTTAAATTCAGAAATAAATAAAACAAATTTTGATTTGTGTAAGTGCAATATTGTTGATTTTTTTCTTTGAGCTTACATTTCAAGGCATCCGGTTTAGAGATGGGAATGGTCACACATGCCACAAGGTTTTCAGAAATACAAAAACTTAAACCTGACCTCATTTCTTGTCAGAATTGAAATCTTTTATGTTCATTTGTTGAAGTATTTTGTTTTGCATCTGGAATCTGATCAAAATTCTTAGGAAATAAAGCCAATCATTAAGGTTTTTTTCTACTTTCATTATTTTATAAAGAAATACCTCAACCTTTTTGATAAATAAAGCCTTACAGAATTTGATGAAAAGGATTAGTGCAGTAGTTTAGTAATCTCAGCACTTACATTTTTAGGGATATTGAAATTCTGAATTATATATGGTTTTAGGTCATCTGGAATAAGGAAAGGCTATTCTCATCATCTTGAGATATGCACATGCTTACCTGTGCTGCATGTTGGTATTGCATTAACTTCCAAAGGCAGCGCACATTGCAGAACTGCATTGTACTAGCTGGTGTTAAGCAAAAACAATGTTTTTCAGAAGTCACAGGTACTCATGACAAATAGTAGGGAGGAAAGGCTAAGTGTAGTAAGAGAACATAATTTCCCTGGTGTTGATTTGGTACTTCTGAGAACATTAAGTGTAGTATTTTTTATGAAAAAACCCCACAAAACCAAACAATAAAATTTAACCAAACACAAGAAATATCAGCAAAGTGAGACTGTTTCTGAGCTTGTCTATTATCCATTTTAGATGAAATCTTTCGTAGGATGAACGTTAGTTAGAATTGTAAGCTTGTGAAACCATTTCCTACCAAGCAAGGCACCAACAATGCCTCCTGAACATAATCCTATGGGATAGTGTTTAATGGGATGGTGTATTTTTTCCCTGACATATTCTTCTAGCCTCCTGTTGCTCTGCCTGGCTGATGCATTTTGTTCAGCTGGGACAAGGCGACAGACAGTTTCACGTGCCCGTTTAGGCTGATGTCATGCTTGGGTTACAACATCTTGCTGCTCTTCAGACTGGACCCAATCTGAAGGTCCTGATGGAAAAATCAGAACTTCTTTTTCAGGTTCACAATACTTGTTCATTTCCTCCTAATTCTGTTTCTGTTTTCTACTGCATAAATTTTATCCTCAGTTGCCTAAAGGTGCTGAAGAATTAAGTTTTATTTTTTTAAGATTTAGACTAACATTTAATTTTACCATATGTTTTGTTTATACATGTATATTGATATTAGCCTAAATTGTAAGAAAAGAACCCTCAGTATGATCTATCTGTTATCAGAATCTTTTAAATTTTTGTTTGATACAATCCAATTATTGTTTTAACATTTTATGGACAATGACAGTATTCTTTGCATGTTACATCAGTCTTGTAGTATAGTTGAAGCATTCGTGGTTTTCTACTATTTTTTTCCCTCATTAGTTTTAAAGGAAATTTGTTTTAAAAGGCTTTGAATCTGCTCATTTTTACGTGTTTCTGCGTTTTTAAAATGGCTGTAGCTTTTCAAACTGGACACTACGGGGTGCTGTTTCATACTCTTTGCGTGCACTCTGTCTTGTCTGCACACGCACGCATACATGCAGACCATGCTGCTGCTCTTACACTGGCTTAGCACCTCTACAAGTTTATCACCAAGTTTAAAAAGACATCATGAAGTAAAATCATGCAACCTTTTTTGATCTTATACGTAGCACCTGACTAGCACAGAGTGAGGAAAATCATCATGCTTTCATCTCTGCTGCAGAGTCATGGTAGTGATGAAGATACTCAGCATATTAAAAATGGCAAAATAGAGCTCCCTTATAATATGATGAAGGGGATGAGCTCACACTAGAAATCCAAAATGCCTATATATCATGACATGGGAGATATTTGAAATGGGAATCACCAATCTAAATTAATCTTAAACAATTAAACAGACCATGGAAGAAAGCTTTTGTCATCTATAACTAAAATCTATGCTGAATCAGGTTTGTGAAAATACATGCCAGCTTCTAGGGCAACAAGTGGTTGGCGTGGTTGTAGCTGTCTTTAAAAAATCAGCTAACTAAAAAAATTATAAAATAATGTTATAAAATATTATCCCTCGTGTTTCTGTTAAATTGTGTGAGAAAAATATATAGACAAATATTGTCAGAATGATTATAGCTATTTCTTGAAAAAGATCATGGTCAAGTTGTTGTTTCATTTTCCAAATCTCCAAGAGCCACTGAAATAAATGCAGAAACCTATGACTAACAGGATTAGTCAGGTGAGATAAACTACATTACAGGAATATAATATGAAACTTAGGTGTTGTATACATTTTTGTAGAAGCAGCACAAATTTTTGTTTCCTATTTGTCTGCCGAAGCTCAAAAAAGGCACATGTTTTCCCTATTTGGATGTTCCTCACCTTAATCATATTCTGTAACAATACATAATGGACTTTATACATCATACTTCATCCAGACTGAATCAGAATTTTTCTACTAAACCGTTCTTGGTTCTGAATGTACCAGCTCTCTAAAAAGGGAATGGTGTTGTACATATATGTAGGAACTATCATCAAGCATTTCTACCCCTGCAGGAAGTCCTGGCCCAGATTCTAAAACTGATGATGAATCACACATAACACATAGCTTTTCCAGCTTGCATGTGACTTGGAATTCTCTAACTTAAATAAATATGTCTTGCCACTCTGAATTTAACTAACCATTAAGATGATTAACTGAGAATTTCAAACTGACATCTACATTCTACGCCAATTTTAAAAAGCAAAAATTATGCATTCGCACTAAGGCGTGATTTAGTAAGGTAGTGAGGCCCACTCTGGTGACCTTCTTCTGTTCTTGTATTTTATATCTCCCACAAAATATGACAAGCTGGACAGTAAAGAAGAAAGTATGCCTTATCAGCCAATAAGGGTGGCCAGAGGCAAAAATGATTCATCGGCAGCTTTAGAAGTGACTACTGTCTGACTAGATACTCAGGTTTTGGTTGCTCAGTTTTTTGTTTTGGTCTTATGTTTCGTTTTGTCCTCAAGGAGTCTGGATTTGCTGTCTGAAAATTGAGTTTCTTCAAGACATCTTAAGTAGTGACATCAAAAAATGTGTGAAATTAGAAAATTTTTAGCAGAAAAATGTTCATTTCAGTTCTGTTCATCTTTCAAAGCTAAGAAAAGTTCCATCTTTGAACAAATTAATGGGATATTTGAAAGACAAAAATGCCACTGTGAAAGATGAAATGGAAAAAAAATTAGTATATAGGATATAATTTAGGATAAGGGTTGTTGACAATGATATCATATGATTAAAGCCTTGCCTGTAAAGTAGAGACTGGAATATGTATTTACGTACTACTGCTATAGGGCGGAAATAAAGAAATTAACTCTACAGCTTGCAGACTTTACAGAGTTTATTTGCCTACCTGTGGAATACACTGTAACTTTCTTTTGCAGCCCTCTTTATAGTGATGTTTCAGTTTTCTTTTAGAAAAGATTTCAAATGCTTTATTCTGCAGCTGTCATCATGGGGCAACATGTCATATTCACCATAAATTCATGCTTATTTAATGAAAGATGAAAGCTACATTAAATCTCTGTTAACAGATCTGTACCTGGATCCATTTAGATGACATGCCATGGTGGTAAATGATGGTAGCCACAAAAGTGGGATCTAATAGCAAATATGCATTGCATAGCTGTGTCATCCAGCATCACTCAGAAAAATTGTCAATAATATGTTTACTAATTTGTCTCCACCATGTTAACACAGTGACAGAGCACACAGTGGCTGAATCTGGCAGGAACTTCTGGTGCCTGCCAGACCTACATCTGCTCAAGCAGCTGGATTAGTATCTTCAAGGAGTTTGCCCACTGCTTCCCTACGCAAACTGTGCCAGCATTGGATCAGACTCACTGCAGAAATGTTTCAGGATTTTTTTCCCCTGTATTTAAAAGTAACTTCCAGTATTTCCTTTTGTGTCCATTGCCCACTGCTCTGCAGCTGGTCACTAGCAAGAAGAAGCTGCCTTGGTCTTCTTTCCACGCACACCTGCATAATATTAACAAACACTGCTGAAGTCCCCCTGAGCCTGCTCTTCTTGAGGCCAAAGGCTCCTAGAAGTTTAACCCTATCCTTTTATGACAGATGGTCCAAGACCTTTGTTATCTTAATGACTCTTTGCCTTTTGCCCAGTTGTGCTGTCCATTATGTTAATGTCTGTCCTGAACTGGGGAACCCAGTAGTGAAACAACAGTCAGACGATCTCATTGGTGCTGAGTGGAGGGGAAGGATCACCTCACTTGGCTCTCTGGCAATACACTGACTAATGCAGCCCAGGAGGCTGTTGGCATTCTTTTCCATTGGAGCACTTCACTCATTCACAAACAGTTTGAATGCCCAGAACATTTTCTGACAAGGTACTTTCCAGCCAGTCAGTCTCCTGCCTGTGTTAATGCTTGTGCTTATTCCTCAGACAGGAGAATGGCTTGCCATTCCACCTTTTGTTGAACTTCTAGAAGTTCCTGTTGGCTGATCACTCCAGCATCTCAGGACTCTCTGGATTGCAGCAAATCTATCTGGTCTATCAACCACTTTTCCCAAGTCTGTATCACCTGCAAAGCTGCTGAGTGCACTCTGGGCCACCATCCAGGTCGTTCAGGAAGATACTGAACACTGTTAGCACCAGTATCCACACCTAGGGTACTACACTGCATACTGGCCTCCAGCTGGTGGTGCTGATCACAACTCTGTGTGCTCACCAATTTACTAGTTTTCAGCTCACTTCACTATCCACTCATCCAGACCCTAGTTCATCAGATTTTTTAATGAGAACTTTTCAGGAAAACATGTAATTGAACTAAGTGGAAGTTTCTTGCTGCTGGCAGTGATGTGTTTTACTTTAGGCTTGATAAGACTGTTCTATACATAATCTCTTACAACCACCTTCTGAAACACAGAGGCTAGAACCAAATGCTTTGTTATTTAAACTCACATCTGATAATATACCAAACTCATTACTTTACTATCCAAGAAATTGGCATTCCTATGTACTTCAGTGTAGAAAATATGTAAAAAATGACCAGTTAAATTTGGATAAATTTTCAGTTTCCAACAAAGTTAAGATATGGAAGCTCTTGATTCTTCTTAGCTATTTTTTTCATGAGCAGTTGTTCATTAGCAAGCCAACAGACAAGTAAGAAAATTCACAGTGAAATAGGGAAAGCAGTATTTTGAAACAGATGCTTAGAGAAGCCACTGTGTCTGTAGGTTTCAGAGTTATCAGCAACAAAGAAATGTAGCCTACAGCACAGTTTATCACATGGCACAAGGGAAAATGCTTAAAATATGAATTTTTTGGCAAACAATGAGATGAAAAGAGGATTCAATGTATGACAAAATAGCTTTCAGGATGCAGACTGAACTGATAAAAATCCATGAGCTGTCATTTCACACGCAACAAAGTTTTGCACAGCTGTCTTAGTTTTCAATGAGCACTGTAAAAATATTATTTGCAAGATGTAGAACTATGTGCAAACTCTCTATCAAGTTTATTATAGTGATGCTAGAGGAGGAGGTCATCCATGCTCAAAATACTTCCCTCTGTTATCTGATGTCTACTTTACTTTACACCATCTGCCGGTAGCTGGGCCCACCTCTCCTGTGGACAGATGATCCATTTCAGATGCCTGCCTTCTCTTTGCCAAGGCCAAGCACTGGCATGGTCTAATTGCATGTCTGGTTGCTTTCTTGTTGCCTTTGGAAGGCTGTGCTCTCACTGTGGCTTTTGTGGTTGTTTCCATCAGGCAGTGTGGTCCCTCTCAGAGGCACAAGCATGCCAGACAAACCTTTTTGAATGTATGCCAGTCCTCTTCCTTGGGAGGTGAAGCCAAATATCATATATTTAAAACTGTAATGTTTTACTTGTCCACCTAGCTCCTGTCTCCTGAAGTCATTATTTGTGGTTTTACTTCGCTGTTAAAATACTCTTCAGTTTCCTTGCCTCTCAGCTCTACCAATTTTCAACTCTCTGCTTAGCAAACTCTGGTGAAATGGAGAGATTCTGCTGTTCTACTTAAGAATGCTTATTTTTTATTCTTTTTGTGTCATAAGGAAGCTGAATGTGTTTCTTATTAAATTTGAAATGCTGTTTAAATAATATTTAGGAGTTGTCGTAAATCAACTAAAGCCAGGCTACTTAAAATTATTTTTAACTTTCTGTGTTTAGCAAGTATACCATACACTATAGTGGACAATGAAACCTAAACAGCGCTGCCATTAAAAAAATGAGATTTTTAAATAATACTAAATTAATGGTTCTTTCAAGATTTTGATGCTTATCTGCATACAGTGTTTCCCTAGTAAGGTACTCATCTCACAAGTGATTGATCACATTTACACAGCTTACTTTATCAGCAGATATTCTGACTCACTATTAAACCTTAGTCAGTTAAAGATCTTATTCTTGCTAATCAAGATTTACAGCCTTTAAGGCTAAGTCGTCTGCTCACAACAGATAAAAAATACTCAAGATTAGAACAGGGTTGGTCAGCTTTCTCTTCAGGCTTTCTGCTTAGCTTCAAAGAAATTGTCGCTCAGGCTTCAGTAACACGTTCCAGTTAAATTACATCAATGCACAATAGAGATATATTCATCTCATATATATCACTAGATATTCAGCACAAATAGCCTACTTTAGTTAAATCCAAAAATGTTTACTAAAATAATATTGATTTTCCAGACAGAGATATTCAAATCTCTACAAGGAAAGCCTGCACTTACAATCAGTCAACACTCTTTCCTGTAATACTATGAAACTATATTACTTCAGCAAGTCTGGTTGTAGGACAAGAAATTAAATCTCTTACAATGTTCTTAAATCTTCTGGTTATCATAGGAATTGAGCAAACAATTTAGCGTATTTATGTAAGAATATATATGAACCAGAATAATTTATTTCTGTTTCTCATTTGAATAACTGTTGGTTATTTTGGTTTGGTTTGTTATTTGGTGTTTAGGGCTTCTTTCTCCCATATTCATGTGTTGAATAAAAGAGAATGGACTTTTCTCATGCTATACTAAATGTGACACGGTTGGGCAATACCAGTGTCATGGTACACTATCTGGGTTCGTTGGTCTTAATGAACCCTGGCAGAAAAATTTGTGTACCAGCAGCAGTCTTACATATTTCCTAACATTTGGGCCTGGTTTAATTTATTTCTATGTCATTAGTAATGCCTTTCTTACTCTAACAAGCTGGAAACATTTACCTACAGTGTACTCTGTACTCTTGTAATACACTACAATGATAAATGAGAACTTACCAAGACACTCAGATGCAGAAGCAAAAACTATTGAAGGGGTCAAGAAAAAGTTGGCATGGTGTGTTGATAAAAAATAGCTGAGAATTATGTTTTATGATTGAAGGATACACAGGGATCCAGTATCAAGACAGCTGGGTCACTAATCCTGCACTTTTACCAGCAGTGAATATTTTAAAAGAAGATAAAATGGATGAAGATCAGTCTGTGACTAGGACTGCTATCCAACTAGCAGTGAATGGAAAAGGAAAAAAGGCAGCAAGAGGAGAGAGGGATACAGGGCTGGGACGCAATTTGCCTATAACTCCTTGTAACATGGCAAGGAAATGCAGTAATGCATATCCCTACTTCTTTGTAACTTTAGCTCACCTAATCTCTAGAGAGCAACCGTTATGAATTGTCTAAGTGAGATGGAAATTATCATCAAAATAATGTTACATATATATATATATAAAGTCATTATTCATTTGGCATTTTCTTTTGAGCAAGGCACTGGCTGCTTTGTTCTAAGCTAAATTCTTCTTCTGCACCTATGACCTAAGCTATGAAGCCTGTAAATGGCATGGTTTACGATTCATAGTGCTGTTAATAGTAACAGCACTTTAAAAAATATTAAGATAAAAAGTCAAGAATGTTGAGATCAGAAAAAAATTCATGATTCTATTCCAGCATTGTGCTATTTTATAGTGAAGAGTTAAAAATATAGGAGAAAGTGTGCTTTGAACACACAGATCTCACTTTGATTTATGGTGTCACATAACATTTGCTTATTCTCAAAGGGGAGAAAAGTGCCTTGAACTGACAGACAATAAGATAAAGGATTTACTGCTATATTTACTTTTATTAAGGAAATGTGCTAAAGGGCTTAGTTATATTGGTTGCATTCCTTTTGGAAGAAATTTATAACACTTCTCTACTCAGTCTTATACATTGTCTGCGAAAATTGTTTGATTTTCCAATTTACTCGTATTTTCCTATTTTCGTACCACTGAACAAGTGTTTTAGAAGAAAAAAAATCTTTTCAGTTTTATGATCTGGAAAAAAATTTCAGCTTTGTTAATTTTTGCCCTTCTGACATCTGTTCTGAAGGCCTTACATGCACGGAATGTTACATTCACTATTGTCCCACTTTTTCTTCTTTCCCTCTTAGTATCAGGACTGTGTTTTATGGAAGTTGTAAATGAGGAAAAAAAATATAGGTACATAACTGTTTTATATAATTTTGAAAGCACTTTTTTTCTAATAATAGTTACCAACTATCAAAATCTGCACAGTGTTAATAGCATATTGTTAGTCTTGCCCCCTAAGCTTTTAATGTGGGCATGGAAAATAAGTGAAAGCTATGGTACATCACTATGCTCTGTTGATCAGATGTACCTCTGAAAAGCAAGGACTTTATGCTGAAACTCAATACAGCCTTGTAACCAGCAGAGTAATTGCGCCTTTTGCAACATTAAGGAGTCTCTTTGTTGTCTTACACTCTGAGAAACTGTATTTTGAGCATAGAATCCTCAATTTTAAGAACACTTGCTTATATACAAAAAGTTACGTTACTTTATATACTTATTATAAGGCAGTTGTACACCTGTCTAACCTATGTGGATGTTAAGTATTTACATTGTGATATTTAATAAAAACTTTACTAAGAATTATAAAGGTACTTCAATAATAAAAATAATATATGGTATATCAAAATCTATGGAGTTATGCCCTAATCAAATGGTTAGCATCTCTATGATGATTTTTTTTTCCTGTGACTACTTGCCATCCTATTTTAATGTATTCTTCATTTCATATAATCCAAGTGGCAGCAATTTTTTATGTACATGACATTAAAGAATATTGATGTTAAATGTGTTTTTCATTGCATTCATGTTAAAGGGCGACTACAGGTCTGAGAGGTCAGACCATCTGAACGACTTGTTTTGTGATTCCCTGTATAGTCTTAAAATGCAGTTTGGATAAGAGAGATAGGATTCCAAGAAACAGAGGCACTGACACTAGGGAGTAATGCTTCAGTACTAATCAGGCATATATAAGATTGTTGGACCATACAGGGTGTGAGAAGAAGATGGAAAACTGCCAGAGGGTACTCATGCTTCCCTGAGGCCAGTGTGTGGATCATAGTGAAGACTGTGGTAAAACCAGAGTAGGAGTTCCAGTCTGTAAAGACAAAAGGATGCTTGAATATACATATGCTTTATCAGATGGTTCCTCCATGTTTGCAGTCCACCATTCTTTAGGGCCTGATAAGAATTTGCTTCATGGTCAATTGTATTAGAGAGAAATTTCTATAGATTTTCAGATGTTTTATTTGTCAAAGACAGGTTTTGTGCCCATTCATGTAGCCAGGGAGAAAGAAGGCAAATACAATTCTCTGTAATGAAAGCTAGTTTTGTTTGTAAACAAAAAGACTTTATGGTGTCAGTAATCAATATCTTCCAAATTACTATAATTTTTTTGTGGCAAGCAACATTATCTGTATGATGAATACAGATACCTACCTATTTCCCAGCTTTTAAAAGCTCCCTAATTTTAGCCACCTTACTCACTCCTTCGTTTTTAGTTTCCTTCTGTAGTTTACATCTTCCTTTAAGTGTTGGGAAGCTCTGTCCTCTGCCTTCCAAAACTCGTGCTCATATGTTTTCCCAACTTTCAGATTTTCCATGCTTCCATACAGGGTAGCTTCAAGGACATAGGCTAATGGGACTCTGATGAGTTTTTGCCCTTGACACAGGGTTTGTAATTCATTTACGTCTGTTTTCATACTTACTCTATGATGAGTGCTAATCAGATTCCCTAAGTGCCCTAATTGTATTAATATTTATTATGTTTTCTTATGAGGATACTAAGGATTCAGGTTCCCATGGTCAAAGCTGCTCTAATATTTCAAAATGACCAGAGAAATATTTTCTTCCTTTTTTCTGCAATCTGAGATTTACCCTTGCAATTATAGCAATATGTGGATTGAGTCAACTTAAATTACTTTTAGAATTTAAAATTTGCATATTAAAATAATAGTTAAAGATCCATTAAGAAAGGCTTGGAATTCTTTTATTTCAAGTCTGTTGAGTAACATTAAATTTTAAATTAGACACAAAACAATATGCAGAGAATCTCACTCCTTCTTATTAGATAAATTCTAAACCATGCCTGAATTATTTTCCTGTATAACATATATTGTAGAGAACAGATGACAGCAGTGCATAAAGGTTTGATTGTTCCTTCTTTGGGATCACCTACACAATCAGCTCATGATTTGACATTTGGGAGTTCTTGTGAACTTTGCCAAATCGTGCTGTGCCATCATGTGTCTCTCTGTAATATTTATTTTCAGTATGTTATACTCTTGCATAAGGAATCTGCCAAAGAAAATCTGACCCTCTGCTTTATGTGGTTGAGTAATTGTCTTGAGTTATTGTCAATAGCTTCTCTAGGGAGAGCTATCTGACTCTGATGAACTTGAAACATTAGCTGAGAACGTGCTTCTGTTCTCATCCACTGTGAATTCATGATATCTGATGTCACAGCTGTTCCTCAGTCTCTTGCATGTTTTCCCTAGGTGAGCTGTAAGAATTTTGAGTGTAGCTCTTATGCAAGCCTTCCATCAGTCATGTTTTCATCACCTTGGGGGTAATTCTAGGTCTGAAGGGTTCCTGTAGGACTGTTTATGGCGTGCTGTAAACTGAATACATCACTAAACAAAGTTTCAAATGCATCTTCTGGAAAGCAGCTCTTTGCTGTCATTGATCCTTGGAGGCCTCAAATGCTTAGATCTGTAAGGTGAGTTAATAAAACTCATCCTGCTGTATTGCAGCATCTTACTAGGAATACACATGCCATCAGTGAAAGGAAGGGACACATGAGGGGATTTTAAAATCAAGGTTTATCCATACCTAAGTGAATCACTTGCTAAATCTCAATCTCTTTAATCCCGAAGAGGTTCCTGCAAAAAAAACCAAATTTGCTCTCCAACCGTAAAAAGAAATGTTCAAGGCTGAAAATACTTTGCTCAAGACACTGGAGTTCTCTAGCCCATCTGAATGAGTGTTTTGTTTAGTTAAAAACACAATGGCAACTGTAACAGTGGATTTGGGAAATAGTATTCCACAGACATTGTTTCTACGAAAAAGAAAAAGTAAATAATTTACTTTTTTCTTTTTCAGAAGGCATTTCAAAATTTTGGTGCATTTTTTTCAGTCTTCTTTTTTTCTGCCTTAAAGATGAGGAAGACTGAGAGAGAGATGGACAATTTTCTTTGAATAATGACAGCACTTTGTTAATTTAGTATTTTTTTTTTTCACCCTGCTTAAGTAACATACATCATGTTTGCAGCTGTGGTGCTATGATTCACTCATGGTCCTGGGAAGGCCGATCAGTGCTCTGATTACACAGTGATCTGTATGTTTCACAGAGCTGCTTAGCTGGGTAGGAGAGTGTAGTTAGCACAAGCTTGTGTATCCTAGTGCCTTGACACATGCCCTGATCTTTGAGCAGCAGACTTCCAGGCAGCTCATGTGCAATGCGCCAAGTCAAGTCAAGAACCAATCAGGACACAAGGTGATCTGCCTTTCTCCAGCATTTTATCCTCTTTCCTTGGTAAAGTCTTTTCTTACCTAGATTCATTCTTGCATCTAGGCCAGGGTCCTGTCATCTGCAGAGTCAGATCGCTTTGAATAAGGTCACAGGGGCCTGTCAGCAGCAGCTACATGCCAGACAAGATATCATAACCAAAATCCTGTCCTGTAGGTGCAGATGACAGGAGCATAATTGTGTTTGACAAGCTACTAAAAGAGGAGGGAGGCAAGCCACAGAACTCTGCTTTCTCTTCTCTCAGTGCTTTATTCACATCCTCGCTGCTTCTAACGTGCTCTGTTAACTGATTATTTTAGGTTGCCGACATAATGGGAGCCCTAGGGAATTAGTCTGCATGAGATGTAAGAGGCCGCTTCTTGGTAATGTATTAGTCATTTCAAAACACTTTACAGAGGAAGCAGAAAAAATGACAAGCTAATTCTCTGATATATTTCAGAGGTATTCAGGCTCCTGTGAGAACAATACTTCTATTCACGTCCTGGCACCATTGGAAATTCATTTTTTCTTCATTTTAGAGAGTGGCCTGAGCAGAAGCAGAGAGAAAAGGCAACATGGTCTTCCGTAAGGCAAGATTTCTGTAGTTATCAGGGTGAATGACTGCAGTATTCGTTGAGTCATATCAGGAGTGAGTCCAGGGATGCATTACCTTTACTGAGTATTATGTGTTCAGTCTGTCCTCTGGAATTCTTCTTGACTTGATGTCATATACACAGGTATCAGGCAAATCTTACAAGTTGTGTTCTTCTGAAATCTACACGTTAATACGTAGAGCAATAAGTTTATGAGGACTGTATAACATTTGATTTATTGGGAAAGTATGTGTATAACAGGATCATCTAGCTGCCCATTCTATGTAGGAAATGGTAGTCAAATGAAACAAGCTAAATAATATCATAGCATGGGGATAGGGGTTGGCTGTTTTCCCAGCACTGTGTTAGCTGGTTCAACTCTAACAGGTATGGGTAAAGGTAAACATTCCATGATGGAACAGGGCATGACAAGTAGAATTGTGAGTACGCTGGCATTAATTAATTAGAGTGATAGCCAGTTTCAAAATTAGGAGTTGTAATTAAAATTGTGATTATATTATAGTTGCTGATAAAAAATTTCTGTGTTACAATACTTCAAGTGTGCATAATTATTGAACAAACCTATTTCAGTGTAGAGCCAATCAGCTTCAAAGGGTAGTAAGCTTTATAAACATCTTCTCAATGACCAAGGAAATTAAGGGAGCTATTAAAAGCTATAGCTATGTCTTCCCCAGAATTTTGTCAAAGTAATTCAGCAAAGTATTTCAGCAGTTAATACCAAAAAGAAGCATTCAAATTGTGAGTGTGGATAAAAAGAAATATGTGCCCCTTCTCGAACTGAAACTTCTCCATGAAGAGCTCAAGGTATTCAATGCCTTAAGGTTCTTTCCTAAAGATCAATCTTACATCAGTATACATGAATCCCCCAGGTCCTGATAGCTCATGAAATCTCAGAGCAAGGAATGTTTTCACTCACTGCAGGCAGATCAGGTTAGGCACTGTATAAACAGACTGGACACAACCAGGCCCATTGGCTCTGATGGGATGCACCCATAAGTGCTGAGAAAGCAGGCTCTCATCCCTGTGAGGCTACTCTCAGTAAACTGTGAGTGGCAATTAAGATAGTAAATGCCATTCTTATCTTGAAGGAGGACAAGAAGGATGATCTAGAAACCTAGAGGCAGCTCAGAGAAGATAATGGAGCACATAATCCTGGAATCAATTTCCTAAAACATGAAGGATTAGAAGATGACTGGGAGTAGACACAGATTTACATTTGTGGGGGAAGTCAAGATGGACCATATGATAGCCTTCTACAAGAAACCAGCTGATTCAGTAGATAAAGGAAGAACAAAAGATGCTCTTAGGTCAAATTTAGTAAGGTTTTCCACACTATCTCTCATTTATAAGCTGATGGAAAACATCCTAGATAATTGATCAGTGAGCTGCATTGACAACAGGTCCAGCCACTGAGCTCATAGGAATCAGCTGATCATAGGATCAGCACCACCAGCTCCAGCTGGAGGCCAGTATGCAGTATAGTACCCCAGGTGTGGATACTGGTGCCAACAGTATTCAGTGTCTTCCTGAATGATCTGGATGGTAGGCCAGGATGCACTGTCAGCAGCTTTGCAGGTGATATAGAATTAGGAGAAGTGGATGATAAGCCAGATAGACTTGCTGCCATCCAGAGAATCTTAGGATAGAAAAATGAGCAACAGGAACTTCTAGAAGTTCAACATAAGGTAAGTGGCAAGATTTTCTCCTGTTAAGGAATAAGCCCATGCACCATGGCTCTTGATGTTGACCATAAATCAGTCTTGCGGCCCTGTGGCAAAGAATTCAAACAGTCTCCCTGGCATGCATCAGGCAGAATTTTTAACCTAGAGGAAGTTCAGAGGGATTTCACCAGTGTATTTTGATATCATATGAGAAGAGGAGTGTGAAAATAAGACAAGGGCAGGTTTTTGTCTGTGGTGCCCAGCTTCAGAACAGCAGGCAATGGGCACAAATGGAAGGACTAGAAATTTCAAAGGACTGGAAATTTCATTTAAACATAAAGGAAAAAAAATCAAACCCAAACATTTCCACTGTGAATGTGACCAAACACTGGGTTTGCCCAGAGAAGAGTTGGAGTCCCTCTCCTCGGAGACACTGAAGCCAGTGTGGTCATGGCCCTGAGCAACCTGCTGCAGCTGACCCTGCTTGAGCAGAGGTGGATGAGTTGGCCTCCCAGCTGTACATTGTACATGAACATTCTCAGCCACTGTCTGGTTCTGTGATTCCATGATTTGCTGAGAATACTGATGTATTCCATTGATTACACCAAAAAACTGTGGGATATAAAATGCCTTCGGTGACTTTTATTTAGACTGTGCTGCATTGCAGCATGAAATAGTAAAACCTTCAGTTATATAACTCTACAGTAATGGATCTTATGTTTCTGTATATGCAGCATTAGGGATTATTACTGCATATAAATCATGGTAGGGCAAGTATTAAAATATCGCATTATTTTTAGAAAACAAAGTACCATTCTGGAAAGGCCTACATGTGCTGAATTAGTTGTGTAGAACTATTTACTCTCCCATTTCTACAAATGGTACAGAGCAAAGCACACATCTGTAGTGGCTTTTTTTCTGCAGTTTCAGATTGTCTACATAGTGACATGTTGTTGGAAGTTACAGCCGAATGAGAACTGGTGGAATCAGCATCTTGTTACACCCCCATGGCTCCAAAACAAGAAAAGATAAAGAGTTTTTAACAAACAAACAATGAACAACAGAAGTGCAGAGGAATAAGTATATTTCTATTTCAAATGGCATTCTCATAATGGAAAATCAGAATTGTATTGGTAGTTTCCTCAGTTGTGCTTTCTGAGATGTGAAGCATCCAAGCACCTTTTCTAGCACTGCTCATCAACGTGGTTCTTTCCTGGAGGATGTCTCTTACTATTAGGGTACTGTGCAGAACTCTGAACATTAACACTGAAATTGAATTATCTGAATATTTATCACTATAAATTTAAAGCATTTTTGCCTCAGCTTATGTGACACTATTCTGCAGATATGCAAAAGACAGAGAGAGACTATAAACCAAATACAACAAAGGACATGGGATTCTCTTGCCTTTTTTTGCAAACCTTAATTTGCAAAGCCACACTGGCTCTCCTCTACAAGAAAGATCTGGGGTCCAGAATTATGACTTTACCAGGCATCCCCCTAGGCTAAAGCCTTAAAATTAACATATTTGGAACATCTATTGCCGAGCACATACAATGACTAAAAGGCAAGTCTTCAATCCTGCTTTCATGACAGGCCGCTAGGAGAAACTCCAGTACAATCCAGACAGTTTGTATATCACATTCCTAAAGATAAGTGCCTATGACATACTTTTAAGAAGCTGAGAGAAGCCCAAGATTTTCTTTATGCTTTTGAAACTGAGAAACCCAAATGAATTCGCTTCTCTACTGCCTGTCACCTGAATCAACATCACAAATACTGAAGTCACCCCATTTAGAGTGGAGACGCTTCAATGGCTTCTGTTTCTCAGTGCAAAAAATGAGTATAAAACTCTTTAACACTAACTTAACACAGAAGAAGACTGGGATCTTCCTCCAAAGAACAATTCAGTTTTTTAATAAATACTCTATAATCTAAAAGTCTGGCTGGTTTGACTCCCTGATGTCCTTAGGCTCAAGGTTGTGGTGCTTTTTGCTGTGCTTAGTGCCCATTTTTCCAGTAGGAATTTCTGTCCACACATTCAGTTGATTTCGGATCTTGCTGATACCAATATGGTACCCATACAAAGTAAAAAAGCAGATATAATCATGCTTGTCTTCAGAAAATCTCATAACTGCACTAGCAGTTTGCATTTTAAAGCAGGAGAAGACACTGAGAACAAACACAGCAGTTTTATGGCCCCTGTCCCAACTTTGGTGACATTCATACCACTTCCCTTCCTTTTTTCAGAAGGGGAGAAATGAAGGAGTAAGCAAGGCAAGGGAGGAGTAAGATGTGGAGGATGACAGGAGATCATTTAGGATTACAGGGCAATTTTTATTTAAAGGAAAGAAGAAAAATGTGGCACCATTTCAACAAAGCATTCCTTTTAAAAAACACCAAGGAGTTTAGTGCCTGTGCGTGAAGAGATGAAATTCAGTTAATTTTGCCAGTTACCTGATCAGCGTGTCAAGATTTCATTTTCAGTCTTATTTGATTAATTTATTTCCATGGTGGACAAATTTGTGAAGCGCATATATAAAAACTAAATCCTGAGACACTTTCTCTCCCAATAACAGATACTTTTTTTAACATACGGTCATGGAATAGTTAAGAGTACTTAAATCCTGAAGTTAATAAGTAGTGATAAAAAAATTCTTCTATTTTAATTATGTCAGTGAGCAGATCCTTAAAATGAACAAAAAATAAAATGCTCCTCCTACTCAAAATATATTCTGAAGCAAGAATCAGTGTACAGAAATAGGGTGTGAGTATGACTTTCCTTATGTGGATGTACTATGAAGTAAGTTGCCAAAAAAGTGATATAAAATTTGTGCAAGAGAAGCCAAGGTCAAGTCTTGTCCAATAGTGAGTGAAGCTAAGTGACGACTTTGATACAGCAGAAATGGGGATTTTCAGTTTATCTGTAGAGCTATTCCTTTCATATTAGTACTAAAAAACTCTGGAAAATGCATCTTAAACATGGAAACTGGATTTTTAGTAAGTGGAATAATTTTGAAATAATGGAGCAAGATTAAAAGGAACTTCCTGGTTTTTTGCAAATGATTAATGCCAGCCAGGAGAGTTTCTCTTACTGATCTGTCCAAGCCTCACAACATATTGGAGGAAGATTTTTCAACAGAGAAATTTTATCATAAAGTGAACTTATTGGGATAATACTAATTCTTAAATTTTATGTACAGTCAGCAATTTTATTTTTTTTTGGAACAGGGAGACTTCTTACATGAAGTTTGCTAACGAAAATAAATGTTGCCCATCTCAAAACCAGTATTTGAAGAACTGTACTGATGTCTCTCAAACATTGCTGCTTTCTTTTATACCTGAACCATTGTATATGCTATCCTACTACAGCATCACAGTGAAATGGTTAATTTTTCCATTTATATATAACAGGAGGAATAGTGATTTTTATGATATTACACAGATATATTTTTAGATACAGGCAAGAAATACTATGTTTGGACTAGAAAGTTAAATTTCTCTGTCTCTAGAGAATAAATAAATGTCTCTGTATTGTATCTCACTCTGGTCCTGCAAACTTGTTAAATGTTTTGGAAAAACTTTAATGTAAATTCTGTGCTATGTATGAGTCAAATGGTTGCACAAAGGCCTTCCTGTTAGTAGGATGTTTGCCTTGCACTGCATGGAACTGAATTTCTTTATTGCAAAAAGCATAATTCATCAAGACATTTATTCTTTGGCCTTCCATTATATATTCAAT
>VWZV01017131.1:1601-20345 GCA_013397155.1 Irena cyanogastra | reverse complement strand
AAAAAAAAAAAGAAACAAAAAACCCCATGAAAAAACCTCTTGCTAAGTTGAATATCTACAGGAATTCATACTCATAATGGAAGCTATTTGAGCTGTTTAATCAAGATGAGGGAATAGTAATATTAAAGGAATTTGGGTCTTCGTGGGTTAGTAATAATCTTAGAGTTTAGCGGTCAGGGTATCTGAATGGATAACTATTGATGCTACAAAGCACTGTAGAATTTTAAGGGTTGGAAGCGATTTTGAACCATCTAGACCGAATCCCACTCTGCCATGGGCAGGGAAACCTCCCACTAGACCAGGTTGCTCAAGGTCTTACCCAGCCTGGACTTGAATACTGCCAGGGATGGGTCATCCACAATCTCCCTGGGCAAACTGTTCCAATTTCTACCCACACTCACATTAAAGATTGTGAAGGACTTAGGCACAGACTCAGACTGGCAGGGAACCTGAATAGTTTAGTTAAAGAAACAAGCTGATTTTCCAGTCTTTTCCCACATCTCCCTCTTTTTTGTCCTATACAAACAATAAACATGAAACAAAACACTTCCCAGGAGTGGAGACAGTGATTAAACAGATAAAACCTTGAGAAGCAACTTAAAATTATCTAAAACCTTTACTATCACCCAGAGTCTGCAATTGCTGGGGAGTCCCATTTCACAGTGAAGATCTGGAGAGCCTTTCCCAGGAAAGACTTCCAGGTTTACCTTGAAAGAGGGTCTAGATCGGCAAGATCAGATCGGCAGGTCAAAGTGACTTGATTACACTAGTAGTGCAGAAATACCTGGGTCTGGTGGTATAATCCCCAGTCTTCCAGGGCTCAGGCTTGGCCAAAGCAACAGACCTTGAGTGTGAGAGTTTTCCTAAAATACCTACAAAATTACTTTAAAACTTGTTAATATCTGTTAGGAACATGACTTCAGAAGAGTTTATCTTCCCCACAAACTGATTATGAAGCTGGAGTATCCAAGGCTGGTAGAACCACTCTTGTAGGTACCCATCTGGACTGGAATCTGTGGAAACACGAGCATATACTCACCCCCAGGTTGTCAATCAAAAGGGGCCTTCCCTTTTTTCATGTTCAAGATTCCTAACTAGTACCATAGCTTAGTCTAAGCTGTGAGCCTGTGATTCACTAAAATGTCACTGGATAGAAGTTTGGTTGCTCTGAATATGATTTAAAAGATTAAGAACATATAAGGCTTTCTGCGATCTTTTGTGGGACGTAAATCCCATTCCCGCACTCCCTCTTTTTTGGTTTAACAATATGAACTTGAGAGTGCTATGGGCCCATTCAACAATGGCTTGACCTGCAGGAGAATGTGGAGTACCTGTGGCATGGTGCACCCCCACAAATGAAAAAAGTCAGCCATCCATTTGTATGTATAGACCGGCCCATTATCAGTCTTTATGGGTACAGGTACTCCAAGGGCTGCAAAAGCTGGCAAAAAATGACACTGGTCATCTTTTGCACGTTCATCTGTATGTGCAGAGACAAAAATACATGTAAAAAACATATAAACATATAAAAAACATTAACATATTTCAACTCACCAGACTCAGGGATATGTGTAACATCACTCTGCCAGATTTTTAGAGCTTAAAGTCCCCGGGGACTAACTCCTAGGGCAGGCAAGGGTGCTGCCTGTTGACAGTCGGCACAGGCTTGCACAATTTGCTGTGCTTGCTCGTGTGTAAGCTGAAATTGGTTTCGAAGAGCTGCTGCACTCTGGTGAAAAAACCCATGTGACAGCCGTGTCTGAGGGTCTGAGAAAAAACATCCAGCACAACGACGGCCCCAGCTAACTGGTCTGCACGGGCATTACCTTCAGAGGTACAGGGAGAGGGCATTACCTTCAGAGGGGCCGGGGAGACTAGTATGGGAACGTACATGTAGCATATAATACCTTTTCAAACAACTGCACTGCAAAATGAAAACGTAGTAATAAAGAAAAAAGCAATGGGTTAGTTACTTCTTTGATATAAGCTTCTTTTTTTGTCACTATACCTTCAACATAAGCAGAGTCAGTAACAATGTTAAGTTCATCTTGGAGTTTTTCAAAAGACCTAACCTCAGCTGCCAGTTCTACCAGTTGAGAAGAATCATGAACTACTTTTATATCTTGTAGCCACTGCCCATTACTTTGCCACACTAGAGCCATCCATAAACATCAAGCAGGCACTGGCAATTGGAATTGCAGGGAGAACAAAAAAACCCATGCTTTGTGATTGACGCTCAACCAATCAAAAGCGCACTGCACTCCTGGCCCAGTGGTCCCCAGACATCTGAAGGCAAGCAGTGCACATCACTGTCTTGAACAGTTACGATGATGGTGGAGACCAGGTCCATGCCAGTGTCACCTGCTGTCCAGCTGGCAAGGCTTTTGCAGAGATGAGTGCAGTGGGGCTTGTTTTGCCCCTGCACATGGCTCCCCTCCATGCTTTGCTGGCAGTTTCCCAGAGGGGCGATGGATGTAGCTGGGAGCGGGCCCCCTTCTTTATTAAATCTAGACCAGCATTGTTTTTCATGGTGCTGTCCTTCTGGCAATGTGTGCATGAGTCCACGCAACCTCTTTTTTTCCGGGGGCATTCATGTCTCATGTGGCCTAGCTTCCTGCATGAAAAACAGACACTCAATTCAGAACGAATGCTCATCGTAGCGACAACCTCAGAAAGCAAAGTCATATAATGACCAGCAGTGCCGATGCCCTGACAAGCATTAAGCATTTCTATGGCAGTGGGGTCTTGCAGGGGCTGTAAAACCTTTTGACAGTCAGGGTTTGCATTTTCCACTGCTAACTGCTTCAGTAATATTTCTCCTGTGAGGTCTTTTGACTGCCTAAGAGCTTTTGCAGGCAGCCGAGTCTGTACCGCAGTTGGTACATTTTGGAAAGAGCTTTGGCACTAATAGGTCACAAAACATGCCCCAAGGGTTGCTGTAAATTGTCCATAGCTTGAACAGTGCACAGCTGTCTCCACTCCAACATCCAGACAGTGGATTGCATACTCGTCGGCATAATCAGTGCTATTTCCTTAAAGCCCTGTGGCACTAAGTTGTACAAGTTCACCAGAGTTTCCTAGAGGCTAGTAGTGAAAAGGATGCTGATGCCATTGTCTATGGCTGAGCGACACATTGTCTATGGCTTTTATGACACCATAAGGCAAGATTTCCCATCTAGGTAGTTGGTGGGGTTGATAGATAACCAGAAAAGCACTTAATAAGTCCACATCTCCCTGGGTGGCAGCCTGTTTTCTCACTGCTGCCCATCGATCAGGGGAGAAAATATTGGGCTCCCTTCCTGGTGCAAATTGATTGGGGGACCAGGGGCCACCCTCCGGTTCCCTTCCCACAGCCCTGAGACACGTATGGTCAAAGTCTTGTGTCTTGTGCAGCGGCGGCGCAGCAGGAGCGGGCAGGCCAGGAGTGGGTGCCTAAAGAGCTGACGTGGGATGACACATTATTGAAGAAGTCTTATGGAAGAAATCCTCAGGAAACATGACATGATCTGAAGATCTATTAGCTGCTAAATAGGAAGCCAAATGCTAAGTCAAAGATAGAACTGAATATATTAATATTATACTTTGAATTTTGGTAGTTAGTTGTGGAGTGAGTGTCCGTAGTGACGTAGGGTCCCCAGGCAGGTGCTAAGGAGAGCCCCTTTATTGCAAAAACCCAGCCTTTTTAAGCAGTTAGTCAGTTATCAGCTACATAGTTTTAAAGCATGACAAACATAATTCAACCAACCACCCTACACCATGATGTGAACACATCATGGTTATATAACATGTTTTTCTACCCCTAATTCAGCTGAGTCTCTTTCCCATAGTCCTTTTCCACTTAGCAGAAGTAACAGGCCAAAGCCATGGTTTTACAAGGCCTCTCTTTTATAAAGCTTTACTTTTCTGTAACAGTTAGTAATCTTCATTGTTTCCAGTATTTCATCTTAACATTGGAAGGGTTAGTCTGATACTGTAATTATGAATTTGTTTTATGAAAAAGTAAGTAAGAGCCATGAATAATCTCCTGATTGTTTTCTCCTAATTTAAAAATTATCTCAGTTGATGAAGGCAAGCATACAAGCAAGATTGTTTTACTCAACTGGGGAGTAAATCATAAAGTGGTGTAAAACAGAAATAAGCACAGGGACAAGACTAATATTCAGATTAGAGAATACAAAACAAAGACTGTAGTTTGAAGTTCCTCAAAGAGTCTTTCAGTTTGGCATACTGAGCAACCAACATGTTGGAACTACAAACTGCTCTAGAGGCTTAGGGTTAGCTTAATATCCAGCATGAATGCATCCTTCCGAGTCTAATTCTGCTCCAATTCTCTTTTGTAACATTTAAGAACCATTCTTCTCTTATTATTCTTAACTTGCTCTGTCCCCCACCCAATTACATTACTTGAAATGATACTTCCTTTTCTTAGATCCTTGCCCAAGAAGTGATAAATGAAGTGAATGTTAACTGAGGGTTGTAGCTCAACAGGAGCCAGTTTGGCTTCAAGACAACCTCCCCTGGCAAACCAGGGAAATATATAATGCTGATTGATTACTCCCAGAGAATATTTTTGCCATTTTCAGTGCATATATTTGAATTTCAGCTGTTCATTTTCCCCTAAGGTTTTCTCCCTTAACATTACAAAAGGGAAGGGGAAAAGAGCTAGAGATGAAAGCTTGGACTGTAGATGTGCAGCAGTAGGAAAATACCATCCAGGGTGTGGATAAAGATGAGCCTGAGTTTTATTTTATGTGAAATAATAGAATATGATGGATGTCATATAGCAACTTGGCTCAAAGTATTCATGCTTTCTATTTACCAATTGTTTTGTTATTTGGGAAGACACTAACATTTACTAAACAACCAATGAGAAAATGCTTCAGGTGCTGACAAGACTAGTCTTCATCAGGGTTACTGTTCTCTCAGCAAGGAATAGTGAATTCTCATTTTGAAAATCCTTGTATATAAATTCTGTTACTTAATATAATCCTATACAGTAATTATATTTCTAAGAAATTATATATAATCCCATATTAATATAATTCTGTGTAGCTAATAATACAATACAATGAGATACATTAATATGCGATCATATAATTAATACAATATTATATGGTAACTAATAATTAGTATATTTCTATCCAAAAGGCCAGACTGTGCCACAGCACAAGCACATCTCAAGCAAGAGTGGTGCCACTAGCCATATGAGACTTTAGCCCTTGAACTTGACACAGTGATTCTGAGATCAGGAATTTAGGTAAAGAACTGTTTTAAAAGAGTCCTTTGCAATACTTCAGTTACAGCAAGAGCTAAACACATGGACTGAAACCATGAGTCTGAGGAGTACCCTGAAGAGTTCAGGTGTAGCCAGTCCCTGTGCAATTTTGAAGTGTTGGTAATCAGCATTTGTGTTGGTCCCACAGTTAGAAAACACAGAGCATGAAGGTAAGCAGAACTGGTCTGTGCCTCTTTATGAAATTGAGAAACCCCTGTGCCTACCTGCTTGCAAATATGGATGAACATTAATGAAATTATTCAGAGAAAGATTAATGCATAAGTCTAGAAATGTTGTTGCCTTTGTACTCACAAAATCTTACTTATCTATTTTGTCACTAGGGGACTTGAAAAAATCTTTCAAGATCTGGATATTTTCCTTAAGTAAAAATTGTATTTTATTACATACTTTCTTCTTCCTTTAAACATAAATATGATAAAATGCTTTAGAAAAATAAATACTACAAAACTGAGAATTAAGTTAAAAAATCAGATTTAAAAAATGAAGCAAAAAGATAGAAATATTTACAAATATCATTGATTTTTTATGGGAAGAAAGAAGCAGAGAATACAGCAGTACTCCAGAATGCCCATTCTTTAAAATGAAATTGACTTTTTTGCCATTGTCCTGTGCAATATGAATCGTACGCAGGAGCCAGGTGGCCATCGTTAGTCTCTCCTGAGTTAATGGCATACTTCAGAAGTCGTCCACAGTTCTTATCAATATGGAAGAGTTGACAAGAGTTAATCATTCAGGTATTTTGTAAGATCTATCAAAAAGCCCATAGGACCAACTAGTAAAGTAATTTTCATTTGAAAATTTTCTTATGCTACTACATGTGTTTAAGAGCTAGAAAAAAATGCAAACCAAGTATTATCTTTTTTCTTTTTCATTTTTGTCCCTTGTTTAGTCTTTATGACTGAACATTAATAAGATACTTGACAAATCAATGCTTTCTGACATTCTAAATAAAGATATTTTGGCCATTTCACTCACCGTAGTCTGTTAAGTGCTTTAATTTGAGGGGAGGGGAAGAAAAATATGCATTAAAATATAGAAAAAAATACTTTGCACTTCTGACTGTGAATTACAGTTTAAATAGGAAAATTATTTTTATTTTTATTGAAAACATACTTTTAGGAGAATGTGTGCTTGAAATTATACCATGCTACTCTGTTGTCACAGAATGTTTTGAGTATTTTATATGCACCTTTCTTTTATGTCTTTGGGGAGTCTTCCTTATGTTTTTTGCTTTCCATGTGTTTCTTTGGCAACAGACATTTCAGGAATTCTGTTTCCACTTTTTTGTTTTGTTTTGTTTTGTTTTGTTTTGTTTTGCTTTGCTTTGCTTTGTTTTGTTTGTTTGCCAAGACTACTCCATGTGGTTTTATTTAGCAGTCATGTTACCCATCCATATAACTGAACATGGGTTCTTCTCTCTGCTGATGGGCATGTGAGCTCCAGACTGTCTATTAATTTTCCTTATAGAAAGGGAAAACTGTTAGCTGTATTAAAAATTTAATTCCTATCCCTATTACTGAAGTAACAGTACTATTCTGTTTCTGAAGATGGGCAGGTTCTTGGTAAAAGGCTTTCTCTGCTTCCATCCTTCTCTTAAAATGGGCAAACAAGTTCAGTTGAGAGCAGCTTAGGCCATCTGTATTCACATTATGCTTAGCTACCTAATTAAGTCATCTTGCAGGCAAAAAAAAGCTGCTGATGACAGAATGACTTACTGCATGAAAAGTTGTGCATTATCACTGTATCGTGTGACTGCAGCAAGTGAGAGCTTTGTCTGTCTTCAGTGGAGTAATTGCTTGAATCAGTTTTCGTTCCCCCCCCTTTCTTTTTTTTTGTGTAGAGAAATTACGCATTTCATAGTGCTTTGAAAAAAGAGTCACAAGGTGTGCTGACAGCCTCCTAAATGTGTGTATTGTAGGACTTCACAGTCCTGCTGTAAAGAGAACGGTGTACAGTTCTTAGTGTTTTGAGGATAGCTATTAAGAGAAAATACTTCTATTCAGCTGTGGATCGACTTCCCTGGAAACTCCTACAGGGTTCCACTGGCACTGTCTTCTGTTGCATGATGGTACTTGCAGACATTTCCATCTTGGTTTTAATATTAACTGTAAAATTGAGCAAGCTTATAGAATATAGAGGAACGCTTCCTATGTTCTCACTGAGCAACAGACTCAGGAGCAAAACTCTGGCCTGTCTGAAGTTCCTGGGAAAATTCTTACTTGATTGCATTGTCAGTGTACAGACTTTATCCACTGAGAGCTGTGGTAGCTTTCCCTGAGTGGGTTGATTTTTGCCTTCCCAATTTAGCAGAAAGCCTAGGCAACATTATAAAATATTTTCCTTCTGCAGATCACAAAGCACTTTCCCAAATGAGTAATTATTTAGGCATAGACCAGTAAAATGATTACTCCATGTTCACAAATCAGGTAACCTAAACAAACAGAAAAAAGGTAGTTGATTAACATTGCTCTATGCAAAAAACCAAACCGAATCAAATGACATCAAAATACTCCACTCCAAGAAACTCAAACTTCCTGAGTGAATGTCTGTTTCTGTTGACTCATATCATCAATTTTTCTGTTTTATAGTTACCAAAATTTCTTCATTCTTAGGTACTCTTAATAAGTATGCTTGGGAGGATGGAGGGACAAAACAAAAAGACATATTAAAAAACTGAAATTAAGGACCTAGATCAGTACTGGAATTCTTAATTGTAACGTATTTACAGGCTCCCCAGATAAGTGGTCACAGCAGCAGCCTGACAGAGTTGAAGAAGCATTTGAACAATACTCTCAGGCACATGGTGTGACCACTGGGGATGGTTCTGTGAAGGGCCAGATGATCATTGTTGGTGCATTCCAACTCAGCATATTCTGTGATTCTATGAGACCCAGCATGACTGTAATTCTCTGTAAATTGTTATACAGTTCACAAGTTACTTCTGAGTGCAAACTGCAGTTTTGCTGAAGAAAACACAGTCATTGATTATATCACTGTTTGTGTTTGTCCAATATACTCCTTGGACTTCAAGACAGATGCATTATAGAAATAAGGTACTCAATGATACTGCGTTTGCAATTAGGATCTGAAGTGACTAAATAACAAGGTTTGCCAGTATCTTCTTTAGGGGTTAGCAAGGGGATGGGAGGTGGACAGGAGGTAAGCAAAGTTCCCAGCCTTTTGCTGTCATGCGGACAATTCTCTACTTTCCTATATAAAAGAATCCTGTCTTTTCCCTTCTGTCTTTGCAGTTTTCAGTAGACCATATTTGTAATTTTTAGTTGTTTTTGCTGCTGAATAGGCTTGAGGAGAAAGCCCAGGAAGCCAGCAAGGTATTCATATAAATGTGTAATTATGAATTGTCTCTGTAAATTCCACAGTAAATACTGCAAAGATAACATATATTATTCAAGGTTTTAGCAGGTTACCCTGGAGTTACATGAATGGTTTCTGAAATAGGTTTTTTAATTCTGTTCTGCTTTTTGTCTTCTTTAACTCTTTTAATTCACAAGAAGCACATAAGTATCTTCAGTTTGTCAACATCTTCTGGTTTGTATTTTAAAAATCATAATTTTTTTTGCTTTATTTTGGTTTTGTTTTGCAGTTTTTGGTTTTTCACCAGCCAGGTCCTGGTTCATTTACAGGCTATTTCCAGGTGATCAGCTGCTGTCACCATCAATTCTCTGGGTGGCTCAGAGTGTGAGTATTTTTCAAGATCAGACACCTGTGTACTGTTCTCTGCAAAGTAAACTTTGCATTCAGATTTAGTCTTTTCTGCACTGAGACGTATCAGCCATCTTTTTGTTTTCTTTAAAAATAAAAACTGGATTATGAAGATTGGTAGTGTTTGAAGTTCCAGTTTTCATCTTCAGAATTTGGGAAAAAAAGTTGTGTTAGGATGAAAGGTTAACAGAGTTGCTTCTGATTTAGTATCACTGCTATTCCTGTTACTAGCATGGACAAAGAATAGTACATGCCCCAGAGTTTAAGGGTCCAGATTTAGAATTTGGTTTAAGCATTATGCTGAGACAATCTATGAGTGGGGGCTTTGTGCCCTTGCCAAGTGAAGAAAGGCATGGGGCTTGTGCAAGAAGTGGGTAGAATGCTGACCAGGCACTCTATCCGTAAGATTTAAAAAGTGCTGTTATTTTTCTCCCAGGACTGAGGTACAGGTGCTGAAGGCAGTACAAAGTGTTTGCCTGCATTCCACAGAGCCTTGGGCATATCCCTCATTCCCAATGGACCTGAGCTCCAATTTCTACGCTTCTGCCATCTGAAGTGCCCTGGTCTGTGCTGTTTTCTGGGGGAAATGGAGAGACAAGGAAACAGCTGGTGCCTAGGCACAGAAGGAGTCCTTTTATTTGGCTTTGCCATCAGACCACAACAAGTATTGGATCCTGGCACTGAAACATGAGTCCATAGCAAAGCAGGGCAAATTCTTCCAGTAGCTGGAGTGAGACTCAGGAGGTCTGGGGAAATTCTGTGTTAATCTATGTATTTTACATGTCTGCATCTGTCGTAACCCTCCTCCTACTTTGTCATCGCTGATCAGTCCCTCGAGTAGAGGATGTGATAGTCCTTTCTTACATAGATTAATATTTCCATTAAAGATCTGGCTAACATTTTCTCACCTAGCCTTGTACTCCTTGCTGTCTTTTTCACAGCCTCACTGTGTTTGTGATACTTGGTCATTTCTTTTCCATGATCTCAGTGAGAGCTAGGCACTCTTAGATAATCTGGTTGTTGTTATCAACAGAGACTTACCAATACTGCTAGGGTTCCGGAATGACAGTGGTATGACAGAGAGTCAAAAGTAGTAATTAACCATGTAGACTTGGGGAACTACCCCAAAAAACAAAGGAGACAAAGAGAAGCATTCCATCAGAAGGCCAAATGGGTAATGGCAAATAACAGTGTACCTATGAATGACCTTTAACCAGAAGCTTTGCTGTTTAGGGTCTTTTTGATTTTCTGCCAGTAACATAGTTGAATAATCCTGTAATTCTGTTTCTTATTATACAATTTTCATGATGAATGAAGCAAAATAAAATGAGAATTATAAATAAGATGGATTTTTTTCAGGATTCTTTCCTATTAAAAAAATTATCAATTACCTAAGTATTTGGTACCATTGTCATGAAGATAATGGGAAAAACACAGTATTGTAGTTATTATTATGTAATAGGTTATTTTGGTTTTTCTTCTTCTTCCAAACAATTTTAGAGGCCTGTAACAATTAATGTTAGCTAGATAGTTGATAGTGTGATTCCACAGCATATCACAAAGACTTCTCACACTGAATGTCCCAAATGGGAGGGAAAAAGCAAGAAGCACAAAACTGATTCCATTTGTTATGTGGAAGGTTCTGGTTTGGGATTCAAATATTTTGAAAGTGAAAAAAAAGAAAGGCTCCAAAGCATTTGTAGTTTTGAGAGAAAAGTACTGAACACAAGCCAACATAAATTCATGGTCTCAGCTGAGTTTCTAGTAAACTCTAGCCTTCACTGCAAATTCATCAGGAACAATTATATGTAATTTGGTAAAATTTTCAGCTCATACTAGGAGGCCCTTTATACTGAGCTACAGAAAAGACTATATTACTCCCCATACCTAATGGATGCATTAATCCTTGCTCAAGGGCATATCATGAATACAGGCACTGATGTCAAATATTCACTGAGCAAATACCAACCCTCACGGTGAACTTTGGGAAGAAAGTCTGTGCTGATATTCAAGAATCAGAGTAGGTTCCTTACAGCAGGCATATTTTCTTGACTTTGATGTCTGGTTGTAATGCCCAGATTTAGTTCTAAGAGCTCATGTTTAAGATGTATACATATATGTATATTGTTCTTCAAATCTTTGGCATTTCTAGATTGCAATTTCCAGGGGAGTGAAGGGCAATTAGATATTAAAATGTAATGAAAATCCATTAGTGTCTTAGCCTTAATGTATAAAACCACCTATGTAGCAGCCACATAAACTGAGGTTAAAGTTGTGATTAATTGTCATTCCTCAGAAAGACCGGGATTTGAACTTTAAGGCTTGGAAAGATGCAAGTATATCTTCTATGTGATATTATCTCAGGAACTTGGATGCACTCAGTAGAAACAGAAATTCAGCTTTTTGAATATTAAATTTTTATTTTAAGAATAGAGGGTGTCTTATGTACTCTGTTCTTTGAGGTCCTTTAGTGCCATTTAAGTGTAACAAGCTTTAAGAGATAGCACAATGGACCAAGTTCCTGAGTGAAATAGGTTCACTGAATTTTGCATAAACCTTTTAGAGAAGCTGATTACTATTCCACGCAGATTCACTGCATGGAATAGACACATTTACAGTTATGTCCCCAAGCAGAAGATAGTAAACTTGCAATCAGATCTTCAAGCTACTGTATGTTTAAAGAAGTAGCAGTGTGATGTAGATGTGCAAAACAGAAAAACAAATATTGACAAGTTCCTTGATAAGAAATATTGACAAATTCCAACTTTATGATGTACATGTAGATGTGAGAAAAAATATGAACAGGAATACATTTATTAACTTACAAAATCACTGAAAAAAATCTACATACTTTGAGAGGCAGACTGCCTTATTCATCCTGTTTCTACTTTGCTTTTTCATTGCTATTTCTTTAAGGATGGAAAAGATTTGTACTGAGAGAGACAAAATGCATATTTAAGGTGCCCTGAGCTGACCATGACCCAAACATGCTATCACATCCTCTGTAACAAAGTTCTTCTGCAAGGTCCCCACATATCTTTCCTGTGCCAATAAAAACTATCTTCATGTAATGAAATAACATGCCAGATACTATACTAAGATTTCCTTTATATCCTGCCTATTTGTTTTCGGAGCTTTAAGTTATTGTCTACTTCTCTCTTAAAGGAATCTGTTGTGTTGTTGTGTCCTACTCCCTATGTCACAAAATGTCAGTATCATAGACTCGTATATAGAGTTTATAGAATGGCTTGGGTTGGAAGGGATCATCTAGTCCCAGTTCTCATGCTGTGAGCAGGGACTCCTTGCAGTAGATCCAGTTGCTCAGAGCCCCATCCAACCCGGTGTTAAACACTGCCAGGGATGGGGCATCCACAACTTATCTGGGCAGCCTGTGCCAGTGCCTCACAGCAAAGACTTTCTTCCTAATATATACTCAAAGCTTCTCCTTCTGTTTGAAGCCATTCCTCCTCATCCTGTCACTATATACTCTTATAAATAGTGTATCTCCACACTCTTGTAGGCTCCTTTCAGATACTGGAAGGCCCCAATTAGGTCGTTCTGAAGCCTTCTCTTTTCCAGGGTGAACAATCCCAGTTCTCTCAGCCTCCCCTCACAGCAGATCTGCTTCATCCCTCTAATCATTTTGGTGTCCGCCCCTGGACTCACTGCAACAGGTCAATGTCCTTCCTGTGCTGAGACCCCAGAGCTGGATGCAGCACTGCAGAGGGGTCTCAGCAGAGCAGAGGGGCAGAATTCCCTCCCTTGCAGTGGCCAGGCTGCTTTGGATGCAGCCCCGAGCACCATTGGTTGTCTGGGCTCCAAGCACACATTGCTGGGTCATGTCCAGGATCTTCTCTGCCAGCACCCTCAAGTGCAGGGCTGCTCTCAATTTCAGTTCATGCCCCAGGCTCTGCTGATACCAGGAGTAGCCCTCAACCACTTGCAGCACTTTGCACTTGGTCTTGATAAACCTCACGATACACCCATGCACCTTCTTGAGCAGATCCCTCTGGAAGGATATGTCAGAATTTTATGTTTTTCTGTCTCTGAATGGGCATTTTCGTTTTTCATTCTTGTGAAATTTCTTTGTTGTCAACCTGTGCTGTTTCTTACTTGACCTGTACTTCTCTACCTTCTGTTTGTGCAGTCCCTTGCATTCCTTTTCCTTGAATACATTAGGTCTGCCTAGTATTTAGAAAATGCACTGCTATACCGTACAGACTTAGAAGGTCTGAAAGCAGATAAATACAGGACCATCAGAAATACAAAATGATAAATTAGAGCAAAATAGACTATTATCATTAGATCAAAGAAATTTTTAATGTTTAATGTTGTAGCAGAAAAATTTCAGAGGAAGAGGGAAAAGGCTGTAAAGTATCTGCCACAGAAATATGCTGAAGACATTAGATTAACTTATTGTTTCTCATTAGATTTCCCAAACAAAACATAATTGTAAATTTGTCACAATGCTCTAATAAATGCTTATTTTTCATGCTGTGTGATTAACTGCAGAAGTGTGCTGTGCTGAGACATAAATATGCATTGACCCTGTCAGAAAGCAGCAAGCAGTGTTCCTGTGAGGGAATCTGAGCTGGGAGCTGATGGTGACTCCACAGACCCTGCTTGCAATGACAGGCACACTTGCTCTTCAGGGCTGGACCATGGTGGGCAGCTAGATACTGATGACAGGGTCTATCAACAGCCCAGGCATGGCAAGGGGCTGAATCAAGGCCTGAGTACAATCAGTGGCTCCTAGATGTAGCACAGCACAAACCTTAAATAGCAGCTTTGATCTTGCTGTACTGCTAACTTCAACTCCTGACAGGTAGTGAGACCTTGTGATAGCTTGTGATGGGCTCACAAGCGTTGGTAGATGAGGGATTTATCATGTGACTATTTCTGAGGCCTGTTAAGATAGATGTAGCACATCTACACTGTAGTTCCTTCTGCTCTGGCATTTTGTAGTCTGAGAAATACAAGCACACTGATTTCATTGTTCCACTCAAGGTCACTAAAGCTTGTTGCCATATCAGATGTTAAAGTTGAGCCTCCGAATGGAGGGATTATGAGAAAATATTTGTTGGATTAGAACAGCCCACAACATGCCTGATCTAGGAGAAAACAGGTTACAGAGTTACTTGAAATATCAAGCCAACAAAAGGCAAGAGGCACTGTACATTAGCTTGTGGTCCAACAAGATCAAATGATCAATGTGAGATGACCTCAAGAACAGCTGAAAGAAACAAAGAAAGCTGTGGCAAAAGGACTCTGGCGGGTAAAGCTCCAGTCTCCCAGCACTCCAGTGGCTTGCAGAGAAGCTACAAAATTACAGTTGGTCAGTTGGAAATATCAGGTCAGTACGGGGGTTTGGCGCTATCCTCCTGCAGCTCCATTGCTGTGAAGCATCAACACTGGTTTCCAGACTGTGACTGGTGTCTGCATGTACGTACAAAGTGCTGGTGGTATCATTTGTACGTGATTAGTGTTGATTTGCCATTGCCATCACAAATTAAAATTTCCCAATAGGAGAAGAATTTTATTCCAACAGTGGATGTGTCCACTCCTGTGCAGTAAAAATCAGTAACTGCTGACTAAATATGCCTCTACCATCTTCCTCCTCTGAGCCAAAATTGGATATTTAAGCCATGTTGCAATACAAGGTATAAGAGAGAGGTAAACCAAGCCTCTGTCAATTGCTTTCATGTAACTAATACTGAAGATCATTGCAAACAATTATCTCTTAGTTTGTAGGCTCTGTCTAGATTTTATTTTAAATCACTGTGGTAATTATTTAATAAAAGATGAATTAAATAAAGTTTAAAAATATACATTTAAGATTTTATCGAGCAGATGCTTTATATCTTCCCATTCAATCACTTTACAACCTTTTCTTACTATGAAGATTTAATACTCTTTTCTATAGATAGAGGATGTGCTTTTGCTCTAAACTTAGCAATTAATTGCCCATTACTTGCAAAAGCCAAGATTAGCCAGACACAGCCTAGCTGACAGGATGTGCTGACACAGCAAATCTGCCTGACAAGGCTTTGCGTACAATCTCTGAGAAATGTGGTCTGCAATGAGATGAAGTCTCTCCTTTTAATACATAAAGAGCATTAAAAACTGAATGAGAATTGATGGGCATTCATGATCAGGAAACTTGAGTTGTACAAAGAAAAACCCAGATTTAAAGCCTTCTTAAGAGATGGTACAAAGAAACAGACAAAATTTATGACACTATCCTTTACTTCAGGTTTGCTAAAACCAGGGAGTTTGAATAATCATGGGGTAACAGAAATTTGTACAATAACCAGCAAGATGAATGTGAGCAAACATTTTGTGAGTTTATTTGCTGCTTGTTGTTCCATTGGCTGAGCTGTAAAAACACACTTTGACCAAGTGTTCAGTTTTTTTGGATACAGCACAACACACCAGTATGCTATTGAAAGAAATTGCCTTTTCAGATATTTTTCTTGGTTTTTTTTTCTTTTATTCTGATTTTGAGTGTGCATAGCTTTTCTGTTCTCTCTTGCTTTCTATTTAGGCATAGAGCCAAGACTCTCAAAAGCCTCGACCATGTTCCAATGCCCAATGAGACTTTTAAACTACTGAGTCAGATCCTTAGATTCTGAGGGTTTTTTAATTTGTTATTCATGTTCTATTTCTCTTCATGGCTCAGGCTTGTATCATTGGCTAGTATGGAAAGATGTGAGATCTGGTGTTGACGTAGCCAATGCCACGTCCCCATACAGTATTGTTATTGGTTATTTATGCAGGCATTATGATTTGAGTTGGTGCTCTTCTGTCAAATGGAAGGTCTTTTCTGAGCTACTGAAATATGGAACTCTTGTTGTCAGGGAAAGTAAGAATTAATTTCACAGTTTTGTGCTTCCTGATGCTGGATCATGTGTGGAGAGACAAAAACTTTGTTAGCTATGTGTACCCTGCATTCTGTCTCCCAGAATGGTCTCTACTAATTTATGTGCTACACTCCTTGTGAAAAAATTCATGAAAAATAATGAAAAACCGGTAAATTATTCCTTACATTTAAACTGGGAGTAATCTATCCTGACCAAAGGTAGAGCATTTAGATGCCTTTTACCTGGCTTTATTTTATGTGAAAAACTGGTAAAAAGGAAGACTTCATGATTTCAGATAATATATTATCTTCTAAAACTGTATTGTAATCAGCACATTGAACATCATTATTTCCTGTTTGGGAATTGCAACCTTCCAGGGTAGCACTGGTCCTCCGCTTCTTGCATATTTCATAGAGTTGTGGTTTGTGATTTCTTTGCATTCTTAGCTCATATTTTTTTGGNNTTTTGTGGTATATACAGCTCAGGAAAAAAAGGTAGGGTTTCTGCTTTAGTATGTTGTCTGTATATTAAAAGCAATTTTAATTTTTTTTATTATTCGGGCAAGTTTCAATTTGATCAATAAATTTAGGTCCTACCTTAATAAAAACATATTAATGTATAAAAATAACCTCTGTGTTTGTGTAGTATGGTTTGTTGTTGACTTCGGCATATTTTAGGAGGTTTTTGCGTTTTGGGGATGAGTACTGTTGTTTATCCATTACCTGGATTAAAGCAAAGCTAGTTTAAGCCGTGATGTGAAACTGCTTTGCTTTCCCTCTCTGATGCATTTTAGGGAGAAAGAAAAGAATCTTCTAGTACTTCATTTCCTCCCATTTAAATTTTGGAGCCAGAGTTAATGTTGACTTCAGAATTTAAATGAAACCTTATACATGTTGTTTTCTAAAGCAGGAGCTGTTTTGGTTTGAAGGCACAGCAGTTGGAAAATGAACAGAGAAACGCTGCATATCAAGTAAGGCCAATGGGTTTTAACAAAAAAAAAAATCCATGTCTTTAAAACTTCACTTACATTTTGCATCAGATTTGTCTCAGTGCAGATTCTCTCTTAATGTCCTGGTAACTCAACAAGAAATTAAGTCTAAACAGACTGAGCTTTGGAAATTGTCCCAAGATCTACTGAAATATTACAAATCAGTTAAATCTCTGTTAGAGCACAATTGTCTTTTTTTTTGCATTAAAATTTAAGTAAATTGCCCTTAAAATGCACTTCTATATGTAGATAATACACACATTGTATCTCAAAAGTAACTTTCTTCTGAAGGGCTAATGGGTAATCTAAGTTTCATCCTAAGTTTAAAAAGAGCTGTGCTTTTTACAGGAGAGAAAAGAATTTCATAATTCATAATTTTTGACCATAGCAGAAAAAGAGATTTTTCAGGTAAGAAATATGTCAAGCTATAGACTTGCTGAAGATTTCTCACAGCTGTAGCTTGGTCTCATTTATACTGTTTTTGCTGTAGATTCTTAGAACTGAGGCAGCTGTAGCAAGTACCACACTTTTTCTTTATTTGAAAGCTGTATACGAGAGGTGTGCTGTGTCTAAGAGATCAAGGGAACAGACACTGGTGATGCAGGTGGAGAAGCAAGGGGAGAGGCGACCAGAAGAGGGGAGAAATTTCTGGAGAGCAGATGAGTGGTTATCTTTCCTCACCATGCATACCATTGTCACTGATGCTTAAGGAGCGTGATACCTATGTCTTGTTTTCTCCTGTTAGGCTCCTATCAGCGTAAGGTGCACTGCACATTTTCCCTGTTTGCTGAGTAGTTGCTGATGGCTTCACATGTAAAGATTTTTAGATTTGCCATTCCTGCGCTTATACATGGATAATACATTTTAGAATATTCCCTTTGCATTTCATTTTGTACAGGAAATTCCAAGCATCTAAAGCATTATCTTTTTCATGTGGGTTTAGGCTGAAAAAGTTGTAGGGAAAAGGTCAGATGAGAATTTACTGTTCAACCAGTTTCCCAAGCCAGAAATATAATGTAAGTTTATTTTAGACAAAACACATGCAACCTTCTATGCATGGAATCACACTGATTACAGTTGTGTTCTACCAGGGGTTCCACAGCAGAAATTACAATTCTTATAGTATTTATTATTCAACTGCTGCTTTTCAGGATAGATTTGCTTGAGAAATAAGTTCTAGGTCTCTTCCTGTTTTNGGTCTCTTCCTGTTTTGTCCTTTGCTCCACAAAAGAAGGAAAAGTAAGTAAAACCAAGTGAAACCAAGTGAAACATCAAATCAGGTATAAGAAGTATGTGATAGCAGGGCATAGTGAGAATTAAAAATTATTTCTTACCCAAGGCCTGTGTGTCTGTAGTGAAAGACAATCTTCTGCACAATGCCGGAAGATGTATAAAAATTTTCTATCTTAACTAACTTTTAATGTATTGTCAAGTTCTGCCATTGTGATTAATGGACGTTGCCTGATCAGCTTTTTACTGGAGTGGGGGATTGATCTGTAGAAAATTGTATCTTATGGGACACAGCAATGAAGACAAAATTTAATATGTACAATTTTTCTAATATTAGTGGATTATCATCTGCATTTATTATTTTCCATGTATTTTAAAGCTGACCATTTGTTGAAGATCTTATTTGATAAATGTATAAGCAAAAAACTTCATGAGGCACTTCGTAGAGGGCATTTTTAGTTTTAAATATCTATATTTGGGGGATAAATCAGAACATCCTTCCAAGGTGATAGCTCGATCTGTCTCTTTACTTTGACATTACTACTTTGCTGGCAAGACACAAATGGTGTTTGTGAGCTGATTATTTACTATTGCTTTTCATTGGTCTTCTGTAGAATACATTGGGCTAGAATCATATTGTATATGTA
>VWZV01017129.1:87954-113262 GCA_013397155.1 Irena cyanogastra | reverse complement strand
TTGAGATAAGGACCGGGAGAGATGACAAACCAATTATTGTCACAGTCAAAACAGACTCAGCTTGGGGGTATCAGCTGTATTTATTACCAATCAAAATCAGAACAGGATAATGAGAAGGAAAACAAACATTCCCCCACCCCTCCCTCCTTCCTGGGCTCTAGGTCTTGCCCCTCAGCAGAACAGGGAGGTGAGAATGGGGGGTTATGGTCAGCTCATCACACATCGTTCCTGCTGCTGCTCAGGGAGAGCAATTCTCCATGAACTTCTCCAGTGTGAGTCCATCCCACGGGCTGCAGTTACCCACAGGCTGCTCCAGCTTGGGTCACTTTTCTGTGGTGCCTGGTCCTTCATGCACCACTTGCTCCAGCATGGATGTTATGACCTTATTTTTAGAGTTATGCCTTTAAGGTGCAAACAACACCTTATCCCAAAGACAATAGTATGGATTTTATTTAGCAGAAAATATGAGTTAGAGAGAGAGAGAGAGAAAGAAAGAGAGAAAGAAAAAGAAAGAAAGAAAGAAAGAAAGAAAGAAAGAAAGAAAGAAAGAAAGAAAGAAAGAAAGAAAGAAAGAAAGAAAGAAAGAAAGAGAGAAAAAGAAAGAAAGAAAGAAGGAAGAAGGAGGTTAGGAGGGGAGGTGGGGGTGGAGTAGGAGACTGAGAGAGAGACAGATTAAATAGAAATAAGAGATATCACCATCCATGGATCCAGCAGTGCTCCACTGGTCCTTCGTCACCCCAGGCTTCTTAGTGCTGGGGGTCCAGAGCTTGTTCAAAGCTTTTCACTATTAACACATTTTTGCAAACAAAGGAATGAATACTTACTGGCTTAACTTACAGTCCAAGTTTCAGGAATCCATACTCCGGGCATATTCGGGTGTGAGAGGTTGTGCTCCAGTGTTTATTGGTGGTTGCAGATGACATCTGTCCTATAACTCAGGGTCAGATAACAATGCTGCCGGGCCAATTATATGTGTACAACAAGTTACCTTTCCACACAGTTTCCCACCGTGGGGACCCTTCTCTGGGTATATTACTCAGGATGTGCCAGTCAGGCCCCACCAGGCCTGCAGCCATCACCATTCCACTGCTCCTTTCCATGCTTATCTTGTGGCAAAATCCTTCTGTGGTCCTAATAGTGCTGGAAACAGGAAACTGTGATTTTTAAGCCTCTACAGTGGGTCCATCACAGGGTCACAAGTCCTGCCAGGACCCACTCCATTACAGGGTTCATACAGGTTGACAATCTCCTTTGTGGTCTCCGTGCTCCAGCCTGGGCTCCCCAGGGGCTGACAGGGATCTCTGCTCCCCCGTGCCCTCCCTGGGCTGCAGGGGCACAGCTGCCTCACCATGGGCTGCTCCAGGGGCTGCAGGGGAATCTGAGCTCCAGAGCCTGGAGCAGCTCCTGCCCCTCCTGCTGCACTGCCCTGGCTCTCTGCAGGGCTGATCCTCACACATGGTCTCACTCCATTTTTCTTTGTCTGCAATTAATTCCATGCCATAACTTTTGTCTCTTCTCAAATATGTTATCTCAGAGGCTTTACTACAATTAGATTGTCTTGGCCTCGGAAATGGTGGAAGCTTCAGCCAGCTGCTCAAAGAAGCCACCCCTGTAGTCCCCCCCTCACCAAAATCTGGTCACACAAACCAAATACAGATAGAAATTAAGTTTTTGAAGCTTTTCCATTCACTTAATTTTACTATTTCTCCCCCTAATGCTTGCATTAAAAAAAAAAAGCAAACAAAAAACAAAACAAACCAACCAAAAACCAACCAAATAACACAGAAACACTAGGACAGGGGTGATACTGAGTCAATATCCATTGCCAGTTACATTGAAAAACTTGATGTAGTATTTCTGCTCTGTGACTAGTGAATCTGGGAAAGATGACAGCTTCAGTGTGTCTGGCACTGAAAACTGGGAAAGAAATAAACTCTCCAACCAATTTGCTGTGTTAGAAATCTGACAGTGCTGGATGCATGGGGAATTCCTCTCAAAGGATGGACAGCAATCTAACAGGCCAGGTTATACCTATGAAACTAGAACCTGTTCATCACATTCCTATTACTTTTTCATTACATTTCCTAGATGCATACATACATGCTAATTATTTCCATGAACTTATTTTGATATGAGTAAGGGTCGTTTGAGGGTCTTTGGTGCTTGTTTAGGAACATCCTATTCCTCAAAATTCCCTTTTATGGCTCTGGACCCTCTGATGAAATTTTTTTCCTGGAGAGTACCTGTATTATGTGGTTGTGATGCACTTCTCTTATCACTCTTTACTCTGACTCTCTATCTCTGTTCTCAAAATTAAAATATCAGCGAGCACATATTAATAACTGATATAAGTAAACAAGGAAGCATTAGCTGGCACAAGACTTGTTACTCACGTTGTAGGGAGTTAACACACCAATCTCTGGCATTTAAGCTGAGCACTGTGTGGTACAAAACTAAGCATTACCCACAAGTATAGTGATTACACACTAAGTGCTAAAGACTTTTACAACATCTTCCCTAACTGCTGCACAGACTTCTTCCTAAAGAGATAGAACCTGCTTGGTAACATCAGATATAACCTGCTTGGTAACATGAGACAGAACCTGCTTGGTAACATCAGATAGAATCTGCTTGGTGACATCAGATAGAACCTGCTTGGTGACATCAGATATAACCTGCATTGTAACATCAGATAGAATCTGCTTGGTGACATCAGATAGAACCTGCTTGGTAACATCAGATAGAACCTGCTTGGTGACATCAGATAGAACCTGCTTGGTGACATCAGATAGAACCTGCTTGGTGACATCTCTGAGCCTGTCAGGCTCTGCCTGTGGCACGTGCAGCCCTCTGCCATCACCAGCCTGAACTGCAGTGCTCCAGCTGACAGCCACAAAGTGCTGCTCTCTAACTTTCAATGCAACCTCTTTTTTGGCTTCTGGCTGCTTGTACAGTTTATCATTCTTCCATAAGGTTCTTTTTTTTTTTTTTTTTTTGGTTTTGGTTTTTGGGTTGGGGATTTTTTTGCATATATCAGTGCAATATAAAACACTGACTTCTAGTCATTGATTAAAAGACAGGGGAAAAGCAAGCAGTCACAAAATGCCCACGGGGACTCACTGTTTCTCTAGACTGAGAGAGAAGACTCTAGTATTCTTTTTGACCTCGTTTAGGAATTAAAATGTCTTAGGTTGCGTATGGCTTTATAAGGTTTCCTTTGGAAAACTGCCTATGCACACCTACTGCCCCGAAGAAATGACATTAAGGGGGATGGATATGGGGAAAATAGCTTTATGCAAGAAGCATTAAGAATTTCTGAGCCTGCATGGTGGTAGATAGGACATTCCAGTTGCCATTAAAAGACTCATTATCACATGAGAAAGAGAAAATGTTCCATTGCCATGACTTGCTTTGACTAGGCAGTAGAGTTAGTGTCATTTTGTTGGGAAATTCAGTTTTGGGCCTGAATTGCCCTCACTGCAAGAAGAGCATTGAGGGGCTGGAGTGAAGGGAATGGAGCTGGGGAAGGTTCTGGAGCCCCAGGAGGGGCTGAGGGAGCTGGGAAGGGGCTGAGCCTGGAGAAAAGGAGGCTCAGGGGGGCCCTTGTGGCTCTGCACAACTCCTGACAGGAGGGGACAGTTGGGGGGGTCGGGCTCTGCTCCAGGGAACAGGGACAGGGGAGAGGGAACAGCTTCAAGTTGCACCAGAGAAAGTTTAGGTTGGATATTGGGAAAATTTTGTCACTGAGGGAGTGGTTAATTGCTGGAACAGATTGTTCAGGGTGATGGTGGAGACACCATCCCTGGAAGAATTTAAAAGCCATGTAGATGTGACACTTGGGGGTGAGATTTAGTGGTGGGCTTGGCAGTGCTGAGGGAATGGTTGCACTTGATGATTTTAGTGGACTTTTCCAGCGTTAGTGATTCTATGACCTATGCAGCGGAAGTTGCAATAAAACCAAGCCTTCACTATCAGAAAGTCAGGTCATAATACAGGCTTGCCTGACAATTTTTCTTTGTCTTCTGACAGACATTTTTTCTTTTCTGCACAGATTTTTTCTTCTTCATGCTTTCTTTGTTGCAGCTGGTTGAAGAAGAACAAAGCAAATCATCTGCTCTGTGTTTTGGGTTCTGTCCATCTTGTCTTGCTTTACCATATGGAGCGACAATGGACTCTGCTATTCATATCTTGTTTTGTTCTTTGAGAAATATGGGGAGGGAGGCATTTATTAAATTCAGTCGAGAGTGTCAGGAGCAAGACTAAGCATCCCTCAGTGATTTAGCATCTCTGTGGTTGACAGTCTTTCTGGAAGGCTGGGCTCAGCTGCCCTCTTCAGCTCTTTATCCCTCAGTTTAAGCTCCTCACAGCCTCCCATAATGCACATTTCTCCACGTCACTTCATGTAATTTTGCTGATGCAAAAAGAGTTTCACCCCCACTTTGCTGCCACAGTCTGGTGAAGTAACTAATACATTAGTAACCTCAGCTTGTAGATACAAAGATCTGGACTCACATCTGCTCTAAAATAAATACAGACAGACAAACTTAACAGCACAACACTGGACTGAAACGTTCCCCAGGGTCATTCCTGTATTGGGTCACTTGCCTTTAGAGAATTGAAATAGGACATACTGGAAAAGATGAGGGATATTTCTGCTGATAATGCTTTAAGGGGAAACTGGGACTGGCTGTACAAAGATACAGATATGGGATGAAAATTAATGTATTTCTATCTCAGTGCATTTTAGATCAACTTGTCTTAGATCAGCTACCCAAGAGGAATGGCACAGAAAGGATGCCTGGGTGGAATGAGACTAAAACATCAGGTTTGGAAATAAACAAGTAAAATATGGGGAGTCCTCCAGATGATGCTGATTTCTAGAGTCTCCAGGGTGAAGTCAGGTTCTGAAGTCTTGTCATCTGCTGTCAGGAAATCTCCTTTCCATATGGATACATCCAAAAATATGAGAAGATGGTTTATTTCTTCTTCCAGTTTTCCTCTAGCTGAAGTGTCTTAGGAAGCACAGTCCTGAATTTGATGGATGGCTCCTTTAAAAATCTTGGAAGCACTTTTAGTTTTCCTCTGTTCCTTTTACAAAGCACTAGTCACAGGAAAACCTTGATTAGAGTGTGTAAATCTTTTACCCTTGCTATAAAATCAGATGCCTCACAAGTACTGACCTCCTTTACCCCTTTGTGCTTTATGGTGGAGAAGAACCAGGCAAAAAATCATATTTATGTTGTTCCCAGTGTAGCTTTGGGATGTTTCAGCTAGCTGAATACGAGTTGCTTTGAGCCACATGCAATCTACATATCTCCTGTCACACAGTTCCCCAGGTGCCAAGGCTTAAGCTGCACACATATGTGGGACAGGATAGCAGGGATAACTTTCTCTGAAACCTTATTTATTTACAGTAAAAAGCTAAAGCTTAAGATATTGTAATTTCCACTCTGCTACTGAATCTCCAATTACAACCAGTTCTGAAATGAAGAAAGCCGAAAAATTAAACACGAGTTAAAGCAATAATCAGTGTGTCTCAGGATGGAGCTAAGTACTGAATGCATAAATGTGAATATTAACAAGCATTTGCAAGGAAACTCCAGTTATTTCACAAGGCATATGCTGTAAAATGAAATTCTTTTCAGTTAAAAGAAACATAAAAAAAGGCAACCAAACCCTCAGGATAAATTAATCAAAACATTGCATAATTCTAAATTATTTATTGATTTATTTCTTTTGCTTTTTTACCCACAGCAAAACTCAGGGGCTCAGATAGGTGGAAAGATCTGATAAGAGGCAAAGCCAAAAGAGACAAACCAGACCACGAAGGAGTTGCAGTCTTCTCTCCCCTCCAAGTCACCCCGGCAGCTCCAGTCAGTTCCAAAAAAAAAAAACTGCAAAAATTAATTCGCCCCTAGGAGTTACAAGAGCAAGCTGCAGTAGCACTAATTAATCCTCAAATCAGGGTGAAGCAGATCACAATTCTTAGGGCATCTGAGAGCAGCAGTGCCATGAGGTGGGGGCTGAGCTTCAGGGGATGCCAGGAGGGACCCAGATCCGCACCAGGCGCTCCATCAGGCACCACTCCATCAGGCTTGGCAGCTGTATCCACAGCACTGAGGGACAGCCCTGCCACTGGAAAAAGTGCCCAGCAGTGAGGCCAGAGGTTCTGGGCATGGTGTCAAGCTCCCAGAGTGTCTGGCAGCTCTTTTGGAAGCCCCCAGAATAACCTCCTTAAGGACTGTGCCAACAGGTTGGGAAATTGCAGGCTGCCAGCTTGATAGGAAGGTAACCTCAGGCAACATGCTCTGAATGTCGTAAACACCCCTTACATTATTTGCCCTTAACCAGTTCTAGTTCATTTTTTAAAAGGAGAAATTTCAGAGCTGAAAAGATTTACAGTATTTATTTTGTTAATTGCTTAAATTTTTTATTGATACTCAGCTCCGGGGTCTACCTTTCCTGATTTACTGCATGAAATAAATTGTGAAATATTTCTCTTTTATTAAATAACTTCTAAATAGCTCTCTAATGACAGGATGTTTTCATTGCAATCAGTAATAAAATCCTCCTTAATTCAGAGGAATTGCTAAGCCAATACTCTCTGTGTTCCCAACACTTTCTTTCAAGAATTTTCTAATTCCAATTCCCAGCTTTTCACTTAAAAAAAAAAAAAAAAAAGCTGTAGGATGCCCAAGTAAAGTCTCTCTCACTTAAGACTTCTAGCAGAGAATTCAAATAGACCTAAGCTCAAAATAACAAGAAGGACAGAATCTTTGTGAAATGAAGGATGATGTTTCACTCTTCAAAATTAAAACTGGAAGTTGCTTACTTCTGTGTAGCTAATAATCTTTTCATTAATACAAACACATCTTTTTTCAAGATATTATGAAGTTTAATTGTGCACTTCTGAGCTGTAATGTGCTAGAGAAATGCAGACTGTCATTGCAGCTTGTTAACCATTTAGGCAGAGTTTTTCAATTATCTAGAGAGGGTAATTACTTACAAAAGTATTGCAGTCATAATCCTTACCCACCTCTGCTGACATCAGTATGAATTTCAGCTCACTAGGAGAGTTTTTATTCTGTGTGTTACTTCTGTTGTCTCACGATTATCAGTTTCTTTTATATTAAGTTCAATGTGTCTGCAAATCACTAGAAAACAGTCATTTTTGCTGTGATGGATCTCACAGATACATTCTGCACAACAGTGGAACTTTCTGAGACAAAAATAAGGTAAGTGACTACCATGGTGGGTCTCTCATTTGTTCTGTAGGCTGAAGCTCTCAGGGCTGTAAATATGAAAAGAAAAAAAATTAGCTGCTAGTACTGCTGATTTCAGTAATGTGCTTTTTAGAGTGTGTGTATTTGCAGAGGAGAAGTGAATACATTTGCTGCCATTTCAGGGACAAAAAGAAGAGGGAAAATGACCCACAAGGACAAAGTGTCATTCATACTGAAGCAGTACAGAGCTAAAGTACTCACAGCTAAACTCTGTGAAGGTCTGAGGAAAGTAAATAGTGAATAGTGAAACACTGTGATTGAATTAGGATACATGGAAAAAAAGGCAGGCAAGTCCTAAAACCTCCTGGTGTTTAGTGCTCAAGGCCAGGCTTTGTCAAGTGCCCAAGGTCAGGCTGCCCTGAGCAGTGAAAGGTGCCAAGGTCAGAGGGGTTGGAGCAAGATGATCTCTAAGGGCCTTTCCAACCCCAGCCATTCTGGGACATGATGATTAAGAAATGAACCTTACCAAAGCTCAACCACTACTTTTTTTTTTTTCCCCACAAATTTTCATGACAGACTTTATCACTCCCATGGTGTGTGTTTTACAGCACTTATTTTAGAGTGATGAAAAAATGGCAAAAATATTCATTCATGTAATTACAATATTGGATACCTCAGCCGCTGCTTAAAAAAATTAAGATGAAGAATGTAAAGATTGATCTTAAAAAGTCTCATGAGTAAAACAGATTTTTTTTTCAAGAAAATAAGATGTATTTGAGAACTTATTTTTCTGCAGGCAGTATCAGAAGATTGCAATAGATTGGACAATTTCTAAGGTTAAATTATGCTGTTAAGAGTCAGTATGTAAACTGGTTGTAATGGGAGTAATGATTTTCCACACCCATAAAGTCAATGTAATATGGTTATTTCACTAACAATGTAAAACACATTTTGGAGAGACCACAGTGATATTAAGCCACACCAGCTCACCATCTGACTATCAGTCTCTCCATTAACTATCTTAAATTAACATTTCAACATGTTTAAACAGAGCTGATTAACCATCCAGCATCCTCTGACTTTCTGTGTAGAATAGGAGCTAATGATTTCTCAAGTGTCAGTGGCTGAAGTCTTGCAAGTTTAATGGGACACTTGCTATGCAGTCTTTTTTGCAGTCCTGATAAATTCAGGGGAAATGGCTTTTGGCAGAGATTTGTGGCTACAGTCACTGGGGGGAAGCAGGTGGTTGCCAGAAGGCAGGAGGAGGTGTTCTACCACCCCTAGCAGGACCAGGAATTTTGACAAGAGGAAAGTGGAGTTAAGCTAAAGAGTGAAGGAATTTCACTGAAAAAGTTCCTTGGAATAAGAGCAGGAATTGAAGACATCCAAATGCACAAGAAACTCTAGGAGAGTGTGGGACAGAATGTTGAGGGCTTTCAGCAGATTAAGTAGCAAACAGGAGTTTTGTACAAAAGGCATTCTTGACTTGGTGGCCCTTCAGCCCCTTGGAAAATCCATATCACACCTTACTGCATCTTTGTGTGTGTTCAGGCACATCTTCCTTATGCTACACTCTGGCTTTGAGCTTCAACAACCTTGTCATCTCCTGAAGCATTCTCAGCCTGCAACTGCAGCTAAATGCAGCTTTCAAATAAAGCATGGATCCTAAGTGAGCAGATTTCAGTACATGAAGGAGAGCTGAAATTACCTGTGAAGGTCTTCCCTGTCTCACAAGTCATTATATGTTTTCTATGTCTGTTCTCTCATTCTCTGACAGTGCTCCAGGGCTTACCCTTTCTGGAGCCAATGGAAAGTTTCCTTTTGAGTCCACCCAGACAGAATTTAACCATTTTACATTGCCTTTAGTAGTGTTGGTTTCCTTTCTCCTAGTTCTATCACAGCAAAAAAACTGCTATATTAAACTCGGTTAACTTAATTGCAAAAAACTCCCCAAACAATCAATACCCAAAACCATAAAACAAAAACCACAGGATAGTTCAGGACAGTTTCACATTTTTGTTTTGATGCCAGGAAGTCCCAGCTGAGGCTTGTTCTCCATACTGCAGTGTAAAATGAAAGAGTAAATGAGGTGAGCATGAGTTTGCTGGTTGAATGTGCAGAAACAGACTCTCATTCTTTGCAGGTGTGTGCAAGGCAACAGCCTTAGCATGAAGCAACATGGATACTTCTTGGCACAGTTTACATCCCCATTTGGTGCAAACTTACTTTTCACTGTACTCAGTGGAGCTGTGTACGCTTTAAAATAACTTGGACTTAATTTCTATTTACATCAACATTGGACAATGTTATGTGGAAGCCCAAGAATTTGTTGGATTTCTTTTGATTTCTACATTAACTTCTACCATTTCAATCACAGCTAAAAAAATAAATTACAAAAGTGGAATAAATATTTCTGTTCTTACCCTCCAAATGAATGGCTTTTCACTGGTGGCTTGGTAACCCTTATACAAGATGACCCATTATATTGACATCTGCAAGGACACCTGCATGAGTGAAACCCCTTTTATACCAGACTGAAGCTCTGAACTGTGATATAGGTAAATAACTTGCTGCCAGCATTCACAGCTTTATCTTGGATATCAGTGCTGGGTTATTTTTAAATCCCTAGGTTTGTGGATAATGAAGTGAATTGAAAATTCTATTTTATTTCGAAAATCAAGTGCAAAAAATCAGAGAGTCAAAATGCAAAAGCAAAATCCTGACCCATACCTGGGACCTCAGAGGACACAAGCTGCAGCTGCAGATTTTACTCAGACCACTGCATGGGTGAGTTAAGAAGGTGTGCCTCAGTAGATTAAAGGTGCCTGTAAGGGTTGTTTTCTGAAGGCTCAGAGTTTTACAATAGAACCAATTTCCTATATACTTGGTATCGTAGTGATAACCCATCAAAAAGTCCCATTGTACCACAAATACAAAGGACTAAGCTTGTTTTTTATGCCTTAGGCTTTTTCCACTCCTGTAACCGGTCATGTTGTTCTTTTTGTTATGATCCTGCACTCTTTTTTCTATTCCTTGGGTTTTGATTTTTATTCTCCTGATGTTTTTGTTGGGAATATCAAAGAGGATATCAGGCAAAAATGCCAGGAGCCCTGTGTGGATGAACAAGGAGCTCATGGGCAAACTCAAGACACAAAAAAGGAAGCCTGCAGAGGGTGAAAGCAGGGACAGGTAGCCTGGGAGGAATACAGAGAGATTGTCTGAGCAGATGGGGTCCAGGGTAGGAAAGATAAAGTCCTGGAAGAATTAAATCTCGTGAGGGGCATCAGGGGCAACTTGGAAAGATTCTATAGGTATGATGGTGATTAGAGGGAGATTAGGGAAAATGTGTTCCCTCTCCAGAAGGAAGCAGGTCTCATTGCTTGTGAAGTGCTCCAGGCACACTGCCCAAGTTGCAGAAGGCAAAGGCAGGAACTGAGAGAATGAAGAACTGCCCACTGCCAAGGATTAGGTTTGAGACCATCTGAGGAAATGGAAGGTTCTGTAGGGTCTGATAAGACACAACTGCAGATCCTGAGAAAAGTGGTGAAATTAATGGCTAAGACACTGTCCATCATATCTGAGAATCTTGGCCACGTTCTAGGTCTGCAGGTGGGTCAGGGCCATCCCAAGCACAAGTCAAGGCTGGGCAGAGAACAAACCTGGGGAGAGGCACTTGGGGGTGTTGGTTGAAGAGAAGCTCCACGTGACCCAGCTGTGTGCACTGGCAGCCCAGAGAGCCCCAGCTGTGTCCTGGGCTGCATCAGAAGAGATGTGGCCACCAGGTCGAGGTGGGGAGGGATTCTGCCCCTCTGCTGCTCTCTGGTGAGACCCCACCTGCAGGGCTGCATCCAACTCTGTGATCCCCAAGTCCAGAGGAGGCCACAAAATGCTCTAAGGGCTAGAGCCCCTCTGGGTACAGGTGGAGAGAGCTGGGAGTGTTCAGCCTGGGGAAGGTCCAGGGAGATCTTAGAGCCCTTTCCAGTGCTTAAATGGGCCTAATAAGAAAGATGGGGACAAACTTTTTAGCAGGGCCTGTGGCAACAGAACAAGAAGTAAGGTGTTTTAACTAAAAGAGGGCAATTTAGGTTAGATATAAGAAGGAAATCCTCTCTGTGAGTGTGGTGAGGTCTTGANCTCTCTGGTGAGACCCCACCTGCAGGGCTGCATCCAACTCTGTGATCCCCAAGTCCAGAGGAGGCCACAAAATGCTCTAAGGGCTAGAGCCCCTCTGGGTACAGGTGGAGAGAGCTGGGAGTGTTCAGCCTGGGGAAGGTCCAGGGAGATCTTAGAGCCCTTTCCAGTGCTTAAATGGGCCTAATAAGAAAGATGGGGACAAACTTTTTAGCAGGGCCTGTGGCAACAGAACAAGAAGTAAGGTGTTTTAACTAAAAGAGGGCAATTTAGGTTAGATATAAGAAGGAAATCCTCTCTGTGAGTGTGGTGAGGTCTTGACACAGGTTGTCCACAGAAGCTGTGGCTGCCCCATCCCTGGAAATGTTCCAGGACAGGCTGGACAGGGCTTGGAGCAGCCTAGGATAGTGGAAGCTGTCCCGGCCCATGGCAGGGGGTGGAACTTGAAGAGCTTTAATGTCCCTTCCAACCCAAACCATTCTGTGATTCTGTGATAACACTGGAATACATTTTAAATTAATCCAGATGAAAAAGAGAATGGGAGCATAGCTTTGGCTTTTTTTTTTTCTCAATACAGGATATCATTACTGTATGTTAAGAAGGGCACAGGCAAATGGATGTGGCCAGTTATTTCACTTCTGTTATGTACATAAGCTACTAAGAGCAGAAATGCTGTTCTGGCTCTTTTTGCTTAGAGAGGAAAGACAGTCAGCTTCCATTAGCCTATTAAAGTGCTGATAGCTCTTTCTGATGGCTGCAGCACTGTTCAAAGAACAACTAACAGTTAATTGATGTGCTAATACAAGCTAATAGGTAACACCTTCTGTGATTTTAGATACAGCTGGAAGGCATGATTAACCAGCTGTGTCCTCTTTAAGTGTCTGGTGCCCCAACAGCAGACTGGGAGATACAGCTTAGGATCTGATTGTGCACTGAATAGAATCCAGTAACTGAGGCATTTCCAACTATCTGAGATCCAGGTAAGTGTGAAAATACAATGCCATCATACCACTCTTTCCTAATTTTAAGAAATGTGATTTAGAACTCTTTTTGTATAATAAGACCACAATTTAAATAAGCTTTTCACTTCTTTTCCCATGTCTGCCTTCTGTTATTTATTTGTTGCATTACAGCAATGCAGAGGACAGCTGCTCTTTTCTGTAGGCATACATGAAAATACAAACTATTTTGAAATATGCTTGTACTTCATTCTGTTGCACGTGGTAGAAACACAAACCCTTGAATAAACTGGCACACAGAGACATCTGCCCTTTGAAATGAAATGTTACTGCCAGCTCCGTGTGGTCACCTGGCAAAAGTGAATCAGAAGAGGCAGTGAGCACAAAGATTTGTTTAAAGGGAAAGTCATATAGAAATAAGGGTGTTCCAGTAGTTTGGACACATCTGCTGGGTCTGGCTGTTTGCCCTTTGGCCTGAGAAGAGGTAGCAGTCACCATGGAGGAACCAGCTAAGTCCTAAACTGTGGGGGAAATACGGGATTTAATAATACTGCTCAAAGCACTAAGACCAGCTGACTATGGAGACAGGAGAATTTATGTTCTTGACTCATCTGTGGAATGGGAAGGAAGGTTTGCAGAAGTGCTTGGGGCTCTTCTCACTTAATGTTGCACAAAAACATAATGCATAACTGACACAGACTCAGAAGGATGATTGTTGAAAGTAAAAAACCTCAGAATCTCTTCTTTGTGGATGAGCAACTGAAAAACAGAGGTGACACCAAACTCCTGTGTTTTCCTGGGCTTGGTCCTGATTTCAACATGAATGCTCAGATAGTCTGAGCCGCCTAAACTTAATTCATGCTCTGCACTGCATAGAGAGCAAGTAGAAAGGCAGAAGAAAAAAAGTGACAGTCAACTCGTGCTCTTGCTCTGCCTCTGCACACAATAAAGGTGCAATGAGCTTGAGCCAGCCAGCTCTGAGGTATTTGATCCAATCTCCCTGTACTTCAGCTGTGCACTCTGGAAAGAGCACAACCAAAGAAAAAAATAAATCACTGGGGGTTTTATATTTCATAAGACACCCTTTTGACTTGGAAACTAAGGACACTTTTAACTGTGATATAAACTATTTTCTTAATTCATATAATCAGGGAATCATAGAATGACTTGGTTTGGAAGGGATGTTAAAGAACATTTAATTCTAATTCCCCTGCCAGGGAAAGCGACACTTTCACTGGACCAGGCTGCCCAAAGCTCTATCCAACTTGGCCTGGCATCCTTCCAGAGATGCAGCAGCCAGAGTTCCTCTGGGCAGCCTGGTGCAGTGCTTCCCCACCCTCTTATTTATTCCTGATACTGAATCTAACCCTTCCCTCTTACAGTCTCACGGGCTTGAGCCAAACAGCATGGGAGTCAGCTGCAGATTAAAGCAGCCATGGCACATGGGGGTGTCCAGATGCACCTCCTGCTGTGGTCAGGGGTGGTTTAGAGCTCAGTTGTTCACACACACATATCCAGAACTATCTGAGGCGTCCTCAGGTGGTGTCTAACTGACTTTCAGAAATGGTCCCATACAGCAGATGCCACCCTCCACAAAGGTTTCATGACCCCAGAGACATAGACAGAGATAACTAAAACTTGACACCATCACTGGTTTGGTGAATGGCTCAATCTCCACTGAATAAACGAAGCAGATCCTCCTTGACCTGTGAACATCTTCATACAGGTGTCTTAATCTTGAAATAAATCTCAAGCAGATTAGAGTCAGTCTTTAAAAACAATAGGTAGATTCTGAACTCATTACCTTCTGAGTGTTAAATCCAAAAGATTTTTAAATATAAAATGTGCTTTTTACTGTTTCATAAAACAAGCTGTACTTAATTACTCACTTGGAGCTCAGCCTCTAAGAATCATTTCTATAGATATTCTGACAGTAATTCTCCTCCATAGGGAACTGCTTTTGTTGTCTTAATAATTTTATGGAATAAGATTACACCCACACTGTTTCAAAAGCAGCTCTAAAGCCTAATTTGCCAGCTGTCCTCAAGGTCTACTGTCACGTGGGGCTAGTAGTTATGTTTCAGATCACCACCTGGTGCCAGAAAAGGGAAAACCTTTAATTTGCCAGCTAAGTTGAACTACTCTCTGGTGCAACATAAATGGGCTTCAGAAACTAAGATATAGGTTGTCAAAACCTGCTACTTCTCTAAATGCCCACAGCTGAGGATTTATTCCTACACCAGCTGAATAGCTGACGGAGGCAAAGGACATAATTCTTGATCTCAAACTGCTTCTTATTCCTTTCTTCTTAACCCTGAACAGATCCATAAGTGAACTGTAAGGTAAAGAGCAGACCTCACTATGCACATTTTCTTTTTGTAGGCTATTCACTGTCACTGCTCGACACAAATGAGTGGTTTGTGCTTACAGGAGATGACACAAAAGTGTAAAGAATTCTCTGTTTTACAATAATTCTGGTCAAAATGTCAAAAGCTTATTCACTGTTTTGTGTCAAACCTTGGAAATAATTGGCTTTTATGAAGAGAAGGCCGTGATGCATTGGTGGTTGCCTGGGCAATTTCAGTGTCAAGTATGAACAACTCCGTGGAGTTTAAATACCTTTTCTTTAAAGCCAGGTGAGTATTTGCCATTTTAGTCCACTGCTCCAATAACTTCAATCTTTGTTCCTGCTGATTTGTTGCCAAGGCACTCCCTAATCAGGAGGCACTCCTGCTTTGCAGTGCTGCAGGGCTGGCATGGTGACAGCTGTGTCCCCAGGGAGCTGTCACAGGCACCACAAAGAGAGGAGGAACGCGCAGTGCATCCCAAACTCCTAAATGCTTAGGGAGGAGAGGGAGCACTAAGGTTACCTCGCCCCATCCCCATATTCTTCCAGGATTGCTTCCAGCCATACAGTCTCCAGTCTAATTGGAAAGGAGTGAGCCTGAGGTCCTCATCTCTTCTCAGGGGGCAACTGGTGCAGAGGCCAAGCTGTTAGAACACTGAGTGAAGATATAATTTCAGTTTGGAATGATGGGAAAGGAGGAAGAAAGGAAAAAAGTCCATGGTGTTTTATTTTTCAGGGTACTCAACTATCTTGCCAATATTTATAAGTCGTTTAAAGAAAGTAGAGGTTTTGGCTGTCCTCGAAGAATCATGCAATCTTTCAGGTCAGAAAGGCCCTCTAGGACCATCAAGTCCAGCTATTAGCCCAGCACTGCATACTCACCACTAAGCTGGGTCTCCAAGTACCACAAACACACACATTCCACCACTTCCCTGGACAGCCTGTTCCAGTGTCTGACCACCCTTACAGTGAAGAAATTTTGCTGATGTCCAACCTAATCCTCCCCTGCCATGACCTGAGGCCATTTCCTTTTGTGTCATTTGTTACCCAGGAGAGATAGACCCACAGGTGTCTGCAACCTTCTTTGAGGGAGTTGTAGAGACCAATAAGGTCCCTCCTGAGCCTCCTTTTCTGGTCTAAAATACACCTTCCATACTCCCTATTTGTTGAAGTAAAAAAAAAAAATCCATCAAGTAATGTTGGCCACTTCTCTTGGACAATTAATTTACAAATATTTCAATTTCTGATTTTGAGCTTGGTGCAGATGGATATAGAAATATAAAGAATACTAAGATGATGGTAAGAGTTTGGGTTAAAAGGAACACGGAAAGATCAAATTCAGATTTTTCTTGGACCACCAGGAGAGAGGAAAGGTTGAGAAAAAAAACTTTGTACAGATTAAAAGAAAAACTACTATAAAACTCCAAAGAAGAGGAAAAAAAAAACCTGAAAAACAAGCAACAACCCTGAATGAATAACAAGCTGCAGAGCTGAAAAAAAGAGGTTGAAGAGGGAGAAGAGTTACTAATATTTCTTCATGCAGTGGTCATTAAAACAGCAGTATAGTAAGATTTAGTGCAGAAGAAAAAGCAGCAGCAATAGGACCTGAAGATCTCCTTGATGCAGAGAACATCAATGTTCATATATAGTGGGTTTTATCAGCTTAAAGGGGATAAAAGCAGGCAGATAGCTATAAAATAATAAAGATTCATTAGTTTTCCCATGAGGCTGGAAAGAATAACTAAATATACCAGTATTTACTATGAAAAACCATCTATGATGGGTTGACCCTGACTGGATGCCAGGTGCTCATCAAACTGCTCCAACACTCCCCTCCTCAGGTGGACAGAGAGGAAGAAAATAGGATGAAACAAGGTTCGTGGTTTAAGGTATTTTAATAAAGCAAAAGCAAAGACATCACACAGACACATGGGAAACAGAAGATTTATCCTTTACTTCCCTTCAGCAAGGTGATGTCCAGAGACAGAACCAGAGAAGCCCAGAAAAGTTTGGGTTGTAAGAGACCTTTAGAGGTGATCTTGTCCAACCTCCTGCATTGACCAGGGACCTGTTTAGCTAGATCAGGTTCCTCAGAGCCCTGTCCAATCTGTCCTTCTTGGGAAGTCAGGCTTCAGTGCAGATAAGGGCTGCTTCAAAAGACAAATGCTGTAATAATGGAAGACACCCTCATCCTCCTTTCTTCTTGGTGTTTTTGTTGTTTTTTTTTGTTTGCTTGTTTGTTTTGGGTTTTGGTTTGGTTTGGTTTTTTTTTGGTGGTTTGTTTTTTGGTGGTGGGTTTTTTGGTTTGTTTTGGGGTTTTTTTTTTTGGTTTTTGGTTTTTTTTTTTTGTTTTTTTTTTTTTTGTTTTTGTTTTTGTTTTCCTGAACAGATGTCTTATGGTATGGAATATCCCTTGGGACAGTTTGGGTCGGCATTCCTGGCTGTGTCCCCTCTTGCTCATCTCCAGGAGAGTAGTTCAGGGGGATGTTGGAGAGATGTCACTGATGCTGTGCCAGCACTGCTCAGAAGAGCCAGAACACTGGTGTGTCATCAACACCCTTCTGCCTCCTGGTGCACAGCACAGCACTGGGAGTGCTGCTGTGGGGAAAATAAACTTCATCCCAGCCTGACACAGAAAATTACAGAGAAAGTTTTCCCCTTAAAGTCATAAAACTACAGGAACTGAGCTTAGTGAAGCCAGTGAAAGCTAAGAAGCAATGGTGGTGGTAAAAGAGAAGGAATGAAAGGACTTGAGTGCTTGTAATCACAGGTACAGAGCATCTTCCTTTCCTCTTTTTTATGCTCACCATCACATACCTGTAATCACAGGTACATAGACAAAACCCTCCCTAAGTGCAATTTTTAATACAAAGGAAAAAAACTATAGAAGAGTGTCAGGTTAAATTTTAGCAAAAAAAAAACCCCTAAAAACTAACATTTCAGAACTCAGGAGATGTAAGAACTTAGGCAGACTATCCTTGAAACAATTTCTTTCATTGGACGTTTTTAAGGACAGGTTATATGAGGTGAGAATGCAGCTGTGCACTTTCAAAGGGACCTGTGCTGTGCCACAGAGGGCTGTGTACAAGCTCTCACATGATCATCCTGAGCCTTATGCTTCAATGGGGATGTGCCCACCTCAGTGACAGCACAGCTCTGGCTGGTATGACTGCTGCTGCTTACATAGCATGTGCAATGCCCAGAGCTCATGACAGGGTCTTGAGAAAAAAAGAAAGCTTTCAAAGTGACAGACATGATGCTTGGGTTTTAAATTATGTGTTGGGTGAACATGGGAATTAATTCTTAGGAATATTTAGGAGCACCTTATTGCAGCACTGCATGAGCAATCACAAAGCCTTTTCCTCACAAAGAAAATTACTGCTGAAGGGATCAGCCCTAATGGAGTAATTGATGCATTTGCAAAATTGAAGAAAAACAACCCATTGATCCTCATCCCACTTACATCCACAAAGCAGCAAAAAAGTCAAGGTACAGATTGCTGTATTAGCTAGAGAACAGCTTGATTTGCCTTTGTATCCATTTTGGAATAACTGTTCTTATTGGAATTCTGTCTGACTGTGCAAGGTGAGATGGTTCAATTATTTAATCATGCCATCACTCTCAATTTGAAAGGCCAGTGCTAGAGCAAATGTGCTTTCTGTTTAATTTATGCCAATACTTAACCTAGCTGGTCTTTTCCCTGTTTGCGTGTCTTCAGTAATGTATCAGAATGTAATGGTTATTTCCTCCATTTTTATATCTGTCAAATTTTATGAGTCTCATATTCCATGGGTGGCTCTGAATATGAAAGCTTTGTTCACCTCGATGTGCTTTTCCACACAGACACAAAGATGCTGGAGGAGTGATGGGAAACAGATCACTTTAAGTCTGCCCCTTTCATATTGAGAGGCAAAGATCTGCAGTTTCGTTATACATCTGCAAGTAATTTATAAATGCTTGTACTGGCTGATTATTTCCATAGTAATTTGTCTCATCTTGCAAGCATGCTAGATTTCTGTCAGTATTCTAGTGACCAAAAACCTTCCAAATAAATGATTTCTCAGCCTGTGTTAGACAGCCTAACAACACTTTCAGTTTCTGCTATAGACTTTCTAAGAATTCCTTTTGATGGTGACTCAATGTTTGAGTCTTCCTAAAGACAGTCAAATGTTCGTAGCAGAAATCAGTTTGAAAGCAGGTAGTTAGTTGGTTAGTTTGTTTTGCTAGAGAATATCCTTTACTCAAAGTCTACTTAATCAAATGTCACACATAAAAACCAAAAAAGGTAAAATTGAGATGTGTTTGGAGACACTTCACAGGTGAGATTAAGAAAGAATTTGTAGGGATCCTACATGTAGCTATGAGGATGCAAATATTATTTACAGAACCACAGAATTGGTCCCCACAGAAGGGACCACAGTGGGCTCATCTGGTCCCACCTCCCTGCTCCTGCAGGGCCATCCCAGAGCACAGGGCACAGGATTGTGGCCAGAGGGGTCTGGAATATCCCCAGTGAGGGAGACTCCATCCCCTCTCTGCACAATCTGTTCAGGGCTTGGTCACTGCCCAGGGCAGAAGTTCTGCCTCCTGTTCAGGAGGAACTTCCTGGGATCATTCATGCCTGAGAAAAAAACAAGACATGTAAATGAAATGCTAAAAAAATGGTCATAAAATACATGCCTTATCATGTTTCTTATACTCTTCTGGTATTTTACAGAATTATCTTTGCACAGGAGCTGGAATAACTTTTATCAATCATCCTCAAAATTCATTTGCCTGGGATTGTAAAACTTCCTGAAATATTGTTCCTGGAAATAATGAACAAAAAATGCAGTCCTACTGTAATCAAAATATATCTTTATATTACTACAACAATCTTTCAGAGAAACTGTAAGGAAGGAGTAGTTGGGTGAAGGGATGAAGCTCTGACAATATTTTGGCATCCTCTTTGAGCACTTCGAAGTAAAATGTTTTCAACATATTTTCGGAGAAACTGTTCAAAAGCATGCTTCTTCCCCTATGTAATAATTTTTAAACAAAGGCTGAAATATAAATATTTCAAAACATTAAAAAATATGATTTTGAGGAGAGAATCCTAATGCTTCAGACTTGCTATTTTTTAAGAAAACCATGAAATCCTGAGAGCAGTGTGGTGTTGCTTCTCCATAGTGTCACTTCCCAGCTGCTTTGTGGCCATGATTGATCTCTAAACCCCAAAATGCTCTAACAACCACACCTCAAATGGCAGCAATCTTTCTTCCCATCCTCTTCTTTATGGAAATGTAAATGGGTGGATTTATATCTCTTCAGTTCCATGATGTTAATTTACCCACAACTATACCTTTTCTGACTCCATGCCCATTGCATTCCGTGCCTGCTTTCTACTGCTTTGTCAAGCAAAACTGAGGAAAAAAAAATCAGGGAATAGATTAGAGATTATTAACTAAAGGAGAGCAAGTGAAGTGGTGGTCAAAAGGTCTATATAAATACACCATTTATTTCTGAAACATACCAAAAACTGATTAAAGCTGTGATTGAAGAAGAATGATAAATTGCATTATTCTCCAGTGGGGTGACAGAAAACTATTAGCTGTCTAATTTTAGTGCTTGTTGTCTTTTGGTTTGAGAAAGAAACATTAAATTTTTGAAACATAAACTTTTCTAACTGTTATGAGAAGAATATTAAGGCAGGATGCTTTCTTATCTAGTGACAGCAATCTAGCTGTCTTGCATGGTGGGCCACCAATGTTCTGGAGAAGACAGGAGGAGCACCACCATGTGACTCTTTAACACGGCAAGGAAGACCCAGGGCAGGCTTATTTCAGTAAAATCAGCGTGTTGACTTGTGTTTGGACCACCTATGTGATCCCAGACCAGGGTCACATGATGGAAAACATTTTTTGAGTGCAGCAGAGTCACACTTGAGCAATAAGAGTTCAAAGGAAGTTTGAAATAATATTTGCTAAGGGATATGGGGAACAGAGAATGCAGCTGTTTGCCCAATAAAACAAATTCAACATCAGAATGAAATTGGAACATATAATCAATATTGGCCTAGCGAGAAAAGAAACAATAATCTTAGAGCTCTTTGGAAAAGGCATGGCTTTGTTCACCTTCTGGTCATGCCACAAAGCCATCTGTTTTTCTTCTGTTATATTTTGTTAAAGATTTTGAAGAGGGCGTAGATTGAGCTTGCTATGCTGCAGTGACAACCTATTATTGTTTGTCTCTGCACTGATGCTATTATTTCAAAGTAATGAAATTATTTCATAGGAATAAGTATGCAGGAAGGACTGCAGAGGAACAAGGAGTACAGAGCACTGGTTCTGCAGAAATAAATGAGCTTGTATAAAAGGACTGTATCATTAAAAATGCAGGTCAGGGGAAGTTACAACTTCAAGATCAAATGTTCCTGAGAGCTGCCCATAGACTTGCCAAGGATTTTATGTATAATGGCAACAGTCATAGAAAAAAAGGGAGACCTAGATTCAGTATGATTTTAGCTTCTTATTTTTCTATGAAATCCAACATAATCAATGGTATTTATGAACTTTTCTTTTTGTTTTCAGTCCTTCTGTTTACCCTTAAATGAATTTAATTTTCCTGACATAGTTAAACAGTACATTTCATCCTTAAATTGTGATTCAAACAGGGATTAAAAGCTATTGTTGGAAGTTTTTCAACCCTTGGGAGCTCTTACTTTGAAGAGTACAAGAGCTCTAGAAGGGCATGAATTACACAACGCAGGTAGACCAGAAAATGGAAATTTGAGAAGAAAAATGTTGAAGAACGAAAAGTAAAACTGCTCATAGGAGGTTTGACTGGAAAGGAGGGACAGAAAGAATGGGGAAATGGGGGGCACAGGACACAAAAAAACCACTGAGGGGATGTGGGGGGAAAAAAAAAATCAGTTTGGAGTAAAGAGGATGAAGCAAAGGATGAATGCCAGAGAAGGGCCTGCCACTGTTCAAGAAAGAGAATAAAATGAGGATAGACTGTGGTTTTAATTGAAAATCTTGTCAGTCTCAAGCATGAGTTCCACTAAATTAACTAAGAAAGTAGAGATTTTTTTAGATGCAGGAGTAAAACTTGATATCCACTGCTCTTGGAACAAAATGACAAAATGTCACATATGTAACCTTATCTCTGCAGAGCCTAGATTGCAAGCTTTTATTTGGGCATATGAAGCATTTCTCATGTTCTGTGAGTGACATGGATATTGCCTATCTATTTATGTCTTTCTGCACAGTATCTGTCACTGACTACATTTAACCACCATGGCTTTCAAAAATCGCAAAGTCTAAATGGCAAGGTACAAAGTTTTATGTGTTTTTCTTAGTGCATTTTGCATACTAGTAGTGGAACGGGCATAATGCATTCCAGTTCTGAATAAAGGCTGCATAAGAGGTCAAAAGGACAAAAAACCCCCAAAATAATGAGACTGAAGTAATATTTTTTGAGTGATGACTGCAAAAAAACAGGTATAGGCACAGAAAAGATTCAATGACAAAAAATCTTCCCAGTACCATGTGAACGCAGCAACTACAGATGCATAACAAAGGTATATCTGATTATTTTCTTGTAAATAGCTTTTTTTTTTTAAACCAGGCCTATTAGTTTACTTGCGTACATGGAAAATAACTGATTTTAAAAGATGATCTAAACCAGAAGGTTTGCAAATGGCCTCCGATATTCCTTCCATTCTCTCAGCAGAGATTTAGATGCAGAAGATGTTGTAAAGAATGACAAAGCCATCGATAATCACAGATATCCCCTCCATACTTCTTGCCCTGCTTGGATTCCAAGCAGTTAAAAACTCTCTGAAAGTGTACCATACTTCCAAATGAGAGCCTACAGAGTGAGCTTCACAGAAATCCAAATGTGCCATTTAACATAATTCCTCGCCCGCTGCTGAGCCATCCGCGGCGGGCGCGGTAGCGGCGTCCCCACCACAGAATGCTAATGTAATGTGCAGCACTGCCATTGGGAAATTTAACTGGCAATCAACCTTCGATAAGTCATTTCTCCTTTCTGATAGGAAGGTTTTCTTTCAAAATGGACCCATTTGTGCAAATTGCAGGCAGGCCTGGCTATTTTGAGCAGTTGAGGGAAAGCAGGGTTGTGCTTTTTATGGAGTGAGCTATTGGGTAGATTCACATTTGACACAGAGTGCGCTGAGTTATCAACTTTCTCCAAGGGCAATCATATATCTTGTGCATCCAGAGCCAAATTAAATCTGACATTTCATTTAAAGCCAGAGACATCCTGATGCTAAAGCAGAGCATGAGTGGTAAGAGTAGGAGGGCGTTCAGTTTTTCTGGATGAATGTTTCTGTTCCTGCCCTGCTTGTCTGGGTTGTAGATAAGGTCTAATTGCCCACCATCATCCTATATTTTAGCCAGATGGAAATCTCAGATTTAATTCTTTTCCAATGACATTCCTGCCTGTGGTAGTTGTTGCCTGGCAATGTTAAAGAGGACTACTCTGAGCTAGCTTCAGATGGCATTGCAACCATCATTATTTATGTAGCATTTTGTGATGATTTTCTGGTTATCCCTACAGCTCTCACATCAAGCCTGGTAGTTTGCAGACGAAAATGCAGTCCCTGAATTTCCCAATCTCATTCTGTTCAAAATCTTTATATCTCATTCCAGGTGTTCATTGCAGACTATCATTTCATGCTCTCAACTTCAAATTAAAAAACAGACTCTTTTGTTGAGCTGGTGGATGGGTAAAGGTCCCCAGGATAGGTAAGGCAAAGGTAGTATAAAAAACTTTTATTCTTCATTACAGCCATTGAAATATTCAGTTTCTAGACTGGTTTGTGATATTTGCTGAAATAGACTCATAAATTCTCAAAATTTACACAGTATCACTCAGGAGTCCTAGGACAGAATCTATATCTACGGAACCAGGCTGAAATTCTGTGTTCATTCTACTTTTATTATGTTATTTTCCAGTGAAAACTGGATCAACAGTGATGACCCAGTCCCAACAGAAACATCCAGCAGGATGTAATTTCCTAGGTATTTCATAGCAGAATTACTTCTGTATTTTTATACCTCCTCAGCCATGCCATCCTGAGTCTGTTGTGAATATCACTGTATGCAGCATGATTGTTATGAAGGAGTGTTTTTTCTGATTAAGAATATTGTTCATGGCAGCAAATGCTATTGCTAAGGGTGAGAAGGCCCTTTTTACATGCTTCTATTGTTTCCTTCATTATGCTTTATTTCACGTGTCACAGGCATGCACATCTCATACATCTTAATTATTTGATTATCATCCAACATAGAGATATCTTTACTGCCTCTAAGGTGGGGGAAGTTGTGAGGAGTAGGAATATAAACAGAAATAGAGGAATCCACACTTTATTTTTTTTTTCACATTTCCTTCTCTATTGATTTTTCAAAAAATATTTTTTGTGGGTGTAGCATGAGCTGCTCTAATGAGGAACCCATTGATTGTTAACCATTATTATTTCTTCAAATCTTGGAAATGGGAGGGAAAACATAGATGGGAAAAAAGAGGGTCAATATTTTATTGCTTTAATGTTTGTAAATTGCACACTTTGGGCACTCCTTTTAACATTCTTTTCTGATAAAAACCCTGATTTAATTTATTTTTTTTCCACAATGACGTCTTTGCTTTTATTAAGGTCAAACAAGGAATGTTTATTCCTTCAGGAAGAGCAACCTTCGACTGATTGAAAGGAATAATAGCCCATTCAACCCCTTTATTGAAAAGTGGCCGGGGCTTCACTTGCATCATCACTAAGCCTTGCTGGAAAAAGCAGAAGCACCACTGTTCATTTCTCAACATCACTCACCACTGTATATTGTGTTGGAGAGAGCCCATTAGTTGTGAAGTTATCCCTTCACATGACTTCCTAGAAAGATTTCCAGGAAAGGGGAAACCTGCAAAATGCTGCCAAAATCACAAGTTCTCACTTTTCCTGTGTTGACAAAATTTCCCTGAAACTTCTTTTTCTAAGGAATTTGGCATTGACTCACACAAAAGCCTTTTGGCCTATGCTAAAGGACTCCTCAAGTTTCACATTTCCCTGCCAGCCTTGCTGTCACTGTAAAGAACTTGTAGTGGTTAACATACTGTTGCTACAGACCCTGGAGGTTAAAAAAAAGAAAAAAAAAAAATCCCAAATCTCATATGGGAACCAAGAGAATTTGTGGGGCCAAACCCACAAGGACACCTAGGCATTGTGTGCCCAGCTCCATGGCAGAGTCCCTAGCAGAGTTCCGCGTTCCTATGGAGGTGGTGGGAAGGATTAGGCACTAACACCTGGGTTTCCAGGCAGTCGGAGCAGATCCTGAAGACAAAATGACACCNCAATCACTCCAGCACACACTTCCAGCAGCTCCTGGACAAGCACCAACCACAAAGAAACGGGAAGGGAATTCCCTTCCTCCTTCCCTCAGAACTTTGTATGAGGGTACAGAGGGGAGGGGGTGGAACAGAGAATCGGAGCCAATGGGCTGAGGTCTCAGGCAGTACAGAGGCGGGACAAGGGGTGGCAGCCAATAGCATAAAGGGGGCGGGACTCTGTGGCAATATGGGGCCAATGGGTAAGCAGGGAAGGGAGAACATTCTAGGGAATACACTTATAAGGGAAAAGGGGCGGAGAGGCCAA
>VWZV01017129.1:54271-87826 GCA_013397155.1 Irena cyanogastra | reverse complement strand
AGGTTAAAAAAAAGAAAAAAAAAAAATCCCAAATCTCATATGGGAACCAAGAGAATTTGTGGGGCCAAACCCACAAGGACACCTAGGCATTGTGTGCCCAGCTCCATGGCAGAGTCCCTAGCAGAGTTCCGCGTTCCTATGGAGGTGGTGGGAAGGATTAGGCACTAACACCTGGGTTTCCAGGCAGTCGGAGCAGATCCTGAAGACAAAATGACACCTCAACCGTCACAAGAAAAATATTTGTGATCTTCTTCCACTGCTGGGCTTGGGTAACAAAGCTTGGACCTTCCTGAATAAGGTCAGGACAGGCTTTCCTAAAAAAATATCCCAACTCCAATTCCATCCCTGATTGGGTGTTGCAGGCCGCTAGCGTGTTGGTGGTGGAATGAGGGGCAGCGNTGCTCAGTCGCTGTGATCATGGAGAATTTTCCAATTTAGGGTCTGTGCCTCCAAGGAGCCATAATGGACCCTGTTTGTGTATGCCCACTGGCCTCCACTACTGGGAGCTCATGTTTCTTGTTTTTGGGGCTTTTTTAAACAATGCATCCCTACTCATATCCATTTCTTTGCTCACTGACACCTGAAATCTTGGCTCCTTTGTTACATACTTGTGCAGGAAGAACAGAGGAACACACGTCATTTTTTCTCTTAGAATCACAGAGTCACAGAATGGCTTGGTTTGTAAGGGACCTTAAATATCATCTTGTTCCATCCCCCTACCACAGACAGGGACACTTTCCACTATCTCAGGTTGCTCCAAGCTCTGTCCAACCTGGCCCAGAACAGTTCCAGGGATGAGGCATCCCTTCTTCCTCAGCTTGCCGAAGGCCAGGTTTTCCCGAGGAAACAGGAGTTCGGGGTTTGAAGCTCTTTCACAAAGAGAGGTGTGGAAGATCATTTCTGCTCTGCCTGAGCTGCAGAGCACAGAGCTGGCTCGGAGCAGGATGTGGTGCTCCCATCGGCCTCATTACTGATGGAAATTGCCGTGGTTGTTCAGCTCAGTGCCTGTTGCATCCTGGAGGTGTTCTGAGTACATTTACAGGGCAAGTTTTCTCAGAAGATTTAAGCATGAAAAGATAAAGGAGTTCTATTTTGAGTCCCTTGCTGACGTTTTTCCTACTTTGGTTTGTCACAACAGGGAGAAATTAAATGACCTTAGTCCTTGTGTACTCAGGCAATTAAATTCTATGCAAAGCTGAACCCCTCTGTGCACAGACACCTCTGTGCTTCTGTGCACCAGGTGCTGATACCTTTTTCAAGGCCATAAGCACTATCTGCAACGGATCAAGAGATTTCATCCAGAATTACTCACTCAGCCCTCGTCCTTTGCCCTACAAAAGCTGCCACTGCCTCTCCACAGCTGCCAGTTCCACTTGGTCCTTGAAGGATGGCCTGGCTTTTAAGGGCACGTCTACATTGTCAGCTGCAGACAGATACATGCTGTGCTCTGAACTGGAGCTGCCTTTCCCTGGGAGCGGTGCAGAGATGTAAATGCCGAATTGCTCGCCACGTTAATGAGTCCAGCTGAGTGACATGGTGTCCTGCTGGGTTTTAGGCACATTCATTCCTTCCAGGGAGAGCACTGATGTAGTGATCAACATCCATCTTAAAACAACGTTATTTTGTTTGGTGTCAAGGAGAAAAAGTATTAGAGACAAATAAGATTTTAAAATAACAAACAGCGGGAATATACATTTAGTCTTATGTTTTCCAATTTGGCATGTCACTCTGGATCAAGTTAGATAGGCGTTGATCCCCCAAAGGGGACTTTTTAATGTTCTAACAATGCACCAGTTTTCTTATAGAGTGGAACTTATGTTAGTGTTATGGTTCCCTTTATTTTTTGCTGATGTGCACAAGCCAACACTGCAATCTTTAGTTTAATACCAACGGCATGAAACCTGATCTTGTTTCAAAACCAGACTGAGCAATACTAAATAAATATTCAGAGTGTAGGTCCTGTAAACATGATTCACCATGCTACTATAGATACAATTTTAGTGCTTAATTTGAGAATTATATGCTTTAAATCAAGCCTGGGACACCCACAGGTGCTGCACTCAGTACCATGTGAATCTGAAGGGATTTGATGGCCTGAAGGAGAATGGAATAAAGCTGCTGTGGCTCCTTACTTGGAGTACTAGCCCTTGAGTGACTAATAGAAAAAACAGTTTTCAATTTTCACAAGGTAATTCATCTGACTGTTGCCTAAACTGCTCCCTAGAGAGAAACAGTTTGGGTAGAAAAACTGTTTGCGAAATACACATCAATATACTGACAGCCACCAAAAAAAAAAAAAAAAAGACTCAATGCATGTGACACTTGTCACATTAATGAGCACAATTCATATTAAGAGTTTGACACTTCCTAGCTAAAGTATTTGATTGGTCTTTTCTTGTTATTTTCCCCAAACAAAGCTTAGCATACCAAATGTGCCTGTAGTGATGGGGCATCTGTTTATCAGTGTCCCAGTGCTGCCTCTTGGATGAATGCTTGGAAGTGTCAGGTACAAAGCAAAGTGAAGCTTGGCTTGGCAGCAGGATTAAGCCATTAAACAGTCTGTGAGCATAAAGTTCTCTCTACCTGCTCTCTCCTCTGCACTCCTGCTTAACCAGCAGCAAATGTGTGCTGTAATTGCCACATCGTATGCCTACACGCTCCTGCCCTAGGTTAGCATAATAAACACCCTAAATCACATTATGCTGTGTATCAGTGGCTCAGCATTCAAGACCTGTTCCTTGCTAACCAAAAATTATGACTTATCCCTGCCTTTGATTTTCTTTATTGACTGCTGGCTGTTTCTGTAGGGTTACTGTGGAAACAGGAAGAGGATCCAAGGATAGCAGTTTGTCTGTGGCATGTCTGTGCATCCATATGTCACATCTATATGGCCTAGAGGTGTTGACGTGTAAGAACAAACACTACAAGAGGAAGGGCTTGTGAGTTAGGAGAGTGCAGCAATCACTGTTCTGTCAGCATCAAATACAAGGGCTCACAGTTGGCAGGAGCCTTAAATGCCAGTTTTCCTGAAGGATGTTCTACAATTCCTTATTCTGGACTAGGAGACAATATTCACATCTGCAAAATGCAAAATAACGCAGACTTTTCTCAATTTCTTTTTCCCAGCTGGAGGGTTAGGAATCTTGATTCCTCTCTCAGAGTAATATCCACCATCTGCAAATCTCAGTCTGTGTAACCCTGTCCCCACCTTAAAAACCAAGCAGAAGAGGCTCTGAATGCAGTGTCCAGCTCTCCCTTGGCTACATTCGGGTCCTTGCACTGACCTCAGAGGGAAATCCTGTCCCACATACAGTCCTGGATGGATGCAGCCTTCAGCATCCATTCCTCAGTTTCCCACAAGTCAGGAGAAATAAGGAGACTGCCTTAGCCACCAGACTTCTTAAGATTACAATTCCCATAAGTTGATTATTATGAGCTGTTTATTTTTAGTTGTTGAAATATCAGATAGCTATCAGAGGATAGGCTATTAAAAATTACTCTGAGGAATGAGGAATTTGGTAGGTAGCTATTAGTTTGGGATGACTTAGCCCAATTAGTATTCCATATCCTGTGATGAGATGAATTTCCTTCATAAGATGGATAGCTAAAATTTATCTTGTTCTCTCACTAAGCTTGCCTATGTCTGTGCTCTGGGGGCAGATTTTTAGTACTCTGAGCTGCTTTCAACTGCTGATATTCCCTGTATGGCTTTTCTGGGAAGGTGACTGTAAATCCTGAAGGCAGGAGGTGCAATTGAATGCACAACATTCCTGTAAGTCTGAAAACACAGGTGTAATTTCCCTGCTGATGTTGTGAAACAAAGAGATTTTCCTGCTAATGCTGTCAGAGAGAAAAGGACAGAGAATATATAAATACCTTAGAATCATAGAATAAATATCCTGCGTTGGAAGAGACCAACAAGGATAGTGAGCCCAGCTTCTGGCCCTACACACAACAGTCTCAAGAATCATACCATGTGGCTGACTCTGCTGTTCAGACACTTCTTGAGCTTAGTTCTGTGATGACTTTCCTGGGAAGCCTTCTCCAATGCCAAGCCACCCTCTGGGTGAAGAATCTTTTACTAACATCCAGCCTAAACCTCCCCTGACAAAACTTCATGCCATTAAGACACAGCTCGATGACACCACACCTTGAATATGTCATGGGTAGAAGGAGATAAGGGCAGAAGCGTGGTTGCAGCTTTCTGTGACTTGGTTCTTGCTAGTCTGCTGCGCCATTAGCTGGAGAAGAAGTTTGGTCAGGATTCCTGGCCTGCTCTGCTGCCTCTCTGCCTGTCCTGGTCTGCAAACTTGTGCAGGGATACACAACAGAGCTGGCAGAGCAACTGGGAATTAGAAATGGATATAATTTCCCTGTGCACTCTATGGAAAACATTTTGTTTTACTTTACCTGGAAGTGACTTTGTTCCTGTGAAGCACTGCTGCAGAGCTCCCTGTTGCAGGCAGCCTAAATAATTTGTTGGAGCACACTAAGAGTTGGTGGCAGAGCCCACAAAGAAATCTCAACTCTAAATTTTCAGTTAGGAGCTGAAATCTGTCTTCTCAAAAGATGTATTCCAGTTTCATACATGGGAAAGCAGTCACAGGGCTTCAGTTGCACAGACATCGTCTGGCAGTGAAATCAGTGGCAGCTAGAGATCTCGTGGTGCTTGATTCCTTTTCCATAACCACCCTGTCTTTGGATAGATTTTGCAGTGGGTGCAACTGAAACCACCTCTCATTTTCTGTGACAGCACTTGCTGAGCAATTTGATTCAGTCAACAGAAGTCATCACCTGAGTGTAAGTGAGACCCAACCTGTGCCATGGCCTCACACCCTCACAGTAAATAATGTCTTCCTAATATTTAATCTAAACCCACCCTTTTTCATTGTGAAGACATTCTCCCTTGTTCTCTCACTGCAGACCCTTGTCAGAAGTTCCTCTCCAGCTCTCCTGTGGCCCCTTTCCATAGTGGAAGGTGCTCTGAGATCCTCCTCAACCGCCTTCTATTCTCCAGGCTGAACTCAGCAAAGACATTAATTCCCACATATGTCCTGAGCTGGAAGGTCTCAGTGCCATTTTCACAAACTTAGGATAAAAGTTAAAGAGACAAAACAATATATGGGTGTAAAGAATTAAATGTCTCCCTTTGGAAACCCCTTCAGGTTAGGGGTAAAGCCCATTAAAAATTGTATAACAGTCAATGCAATTGTAATTTTCATTTACTGCTTTAGGCACTATGGTACTATAGATGATTTATCATGACAAATTCTATTAAAAAGTAATAAACCAAGTCTCTTTAGAGGTAGGATTTATAGATGAAATTTTGAATCAACCAGGCTATTATAACCAGAATGTTGGTCAGTTAAAAAAACCCCACCAACTAAATTGCTTTAACTAAAAAGGCATTTGGTGTACAAAAAAAATTAAAATTAAATATTCTCAGCTGGATGAAAATCAATCTGTATTTTGACAAACCAGGAACCATATGTATTCTGGGTGGTTGTCAAATATTCCCTGTCTGTAGAAGCTACTCCCTCTATATGTTTATAACTATCAATTGCTGTATTAGTTTCTTGATAGAAGGATGCTCTGTTTTCAAAATGTCACAACAGACGCTCTGCCTGCATCTTTACAAGCAGCAGTATCAGGGCTTTGCTGAAGAGTTGTATCCCAAAAAGCTGGGACTTCACCCAATGCCATGTTGTTAAATAGGCAAGCACAGTAAATAGTGGTGTCCTGCACAAAACAGGATGCTTTCCCAAAGTTTCTGCCTGTGGCAAGAGAGGCTCTGCACATCCCTTCTGGCACCACCAGCAGCAGCAAGGGAGGCTGAGTGTATGAGGCACATTACTCTCCTTGCAGCAGCTTCATGGTGGCAGTAGAAACTGGAAACCCACATTTTACAGAGGCTGTGAGGCTGTATCACATCTCCTCTGCTGTACCAGAGTGGTGTCAGTCTGTCTATGTGTTGCTACATGCACTAAAATTTCCTCCCTGAGCACCCCGAGCAAAGGGGCTCTCCAAGCCTGACTGTGCTGGTCTGAATTGGCAGCACTGAGAAAAGCTTTTTAGGGCGAAAAGCTGTGTTGGAGACAGGCAGAACAAACGAAAATTCCAGCAAAACAGATGGATGAGCCTTTCATCCAGCCTGAAGTGGCAGCTGATATGAAAAGTGCACATGGATTTAAAGTGATTGCCCTGAGTTTGACTTTGTAGGGCAATCAGGCAGTCTGGGAAACAGGGAAGTGGTCCACTTACAGTAGAGAAAGGTTTTTGTAAGCAGAGAACTGGTGAGGATGGCAGCCTCTACGAAGAGTGGAGACACAGATGACACATTGCTTGAAGAACATATAGGGAGAACTTTATTTAATTTAGAAACTGCAAGATCTTCTCTCTATTGAATGTCCAAGAAAAAAAAAATCTAAGAGCATCAGAGCATCATTCATATTTCTAAACTTTCTCCTTTTTTCTTCTTTTCTTTCTTTTTTTTTCCCCTCATTTTTTTTCTCCTAACAAATTCTTGCTATAAATTCAACCCTGGCATGTCATAAGGAGTCCAAAGTCCAAAGGAAGTTCAGTTCTGGGGAACAACTGTAGTGAAAATACACAGTAGAGCCATACTAACACAACATCAGTGAAGGGAAATTCTATGCCTTACTAAAACCGATGCAGTGAATTACCCAGTTATGTAAAATCAGAATGAGTGCAGAACAATGAATTGTATAGCACTAACTGCAGCTCTGGGCCAGGATGCAGTGTCTGTGCATAGTAAATACACAACACAGAAGAATGGCCTAAGTCTCAATGTGTTTTCACTGCATTTATAAATACTTTGGTCAAAGGACATGTCAAAGGACATGAATCACAGTGGTTATGCATATGAAATACAGGTGTGGTAGATTTAATGGTGATTGCAGGTATGGAAAAGTGATTTGGGAGACAGAGAGAGAGAGGGGAAGGCTGAGGAACAAGCATTGTATCATTTGAAAATTATCCCACCTGTGCAATCTGCACTTGCCTGTGCCCTGTTCTTCCTGTTGGTGAAGTGCAAATAGTGACACTGACCTCTTCTGCCAAGTGGTTTGCTTTGAAGACAGTACTAGGTGTCATTACTCATAAATTTCCTTCTAATCGGTGTGAATGCATGGGTTTGGGAAAATATGCTTTGGCCTTCCTTGAACAGATGCAATTGCTTTTCTGGTTTGGGAGAGGAGCATTTCATTGACTCAAAAAACTTGTAAGGCTGGACTTTGGAGTAATGAACTTTCAGGCTCTGCCATGGACAAGCAGCAAAACAGTTTCACAGTCTCAAGTGAAGCTAAGAGACACAGCTTTTGCTTCCTGTCCCTAGCAGAAAATCTTTTGCCTGAGCAGCTCCCAAGATTCCTGTGATAGACTGAAATGTTGATGGTTAATGGCTCAAGTAATTGGAGATTTGCAAAAGCAGTGTGGGCTTTGCAGACTATGTCAAGGTAGCAGCTCAGGGTTGAGTGTGTGAACGACAGAGGATAGCCACACAAACCAGCCTTTGCTTAGGAGGAAGCTGAGTTTAGAGCCAGATGAGGGAGGAGGCCAGGAAGAAGCAGATCCTGCAAGGCGGGACAGTGATTTTTATCCTGGCAATGTCCTCCCTTACACAGCTGGCTCAGGTGTAAAACTCTCATCCAGGGGAGAAATCAGGACATTCCCATGTAAGCCTGAAGGTTTCCACGGCATCTGATGGGGCATAACTGGCTCAACTATGTTGGTGTGAGAAAGAGAGGTCATGTCTCTGAAGGACTCATAAACCATCAAAGAGCCCCAAAGCACTCCCAGACCGAGCTCTGGGGCCCTCCACCCCAGGACTGTGCATGATGCACAGTGAAGCAACAATCAGTTCAAAACTGCCTCTCCAGGGGATGTACCTGGGCATTCCTACATAAATCAGAGCTTATATCAACCCACTGAACTTTGTGCTCCACAGGTTTTCCCTCATCCCTGACCCATCAAGGCAGTGACCATCACTGCAACCAAGGGACACTGGAATTGCAGCAATCAAGTCTTGTAGCTGCATCCACAGGTGGGAAGATCTTCTTGCTCCTATCCCTTCTTTATCTTTCTTTTCCATTATACATTTTCTTATGTGTCATTTTTATGATTTTACATTGTTCCATCTCTGTAGATAATAATAACCAAAACAGCTACATACCTGCTTTCCATGGCAACCAAACTGTTCCAAAATAAACCCTACATGCACATATTTACAAACACTGTTCATTCAGTGCCTTTTCACCCTAATCCACTCCAAGGGATCTATTAACAAGAATCTGAGTTGCCCTTGACTTGAGGGATGGGTCACAACAATCTCAAGAGAATTAAAGCTTTGCCTTAGTTGAATTCAGGTTATTTATCTATTGTTGATTCCCCTCATACACATAGGCAGGGCACTATTAAAACTGTAGTGCAAGGTACTACTAAAACTATAAACACTGTGTTTTCACTTTTTTTTTTTTCCAGTAGTATTAATATAAATTGCACTTTATGTAATTTCTTTCCAAATCACTTTGGGGTACCAAATCTGGCAGCCTGGCTTTATTCCAACTTCTTCTCATGCCAGTGTGAATTCTTGCTCTCCCTCAGGTCTTTTCTTTGATATGTTTGTGGGGCTTGTTTTCTCCCCTTTCTCTCTACTTAGCTGTTCTATGATTGTTTTTTCACCCCAGAGAAATTGTCTTCTCTTTGAATATTAAATGATAACTGTGTAAAAGAGCCAACCTTGCAGATCCTTATTGCATCTAAGTTCACCTGTGCAGCTGTACTGAAAAATAGCCTTGCATTAGAGCCTGAATTGGTGTTTCTGCATCTGCTTTTCCATTTTCATTACTGGGAACAAATCCTGTATAAGACGCATTTCACAAAATCCAAGAATGGGNGACACTCAGGGACATCCAGGGACAGACAGGGACACCCAGGGACACCCAGGGACATCCAGGGACACCCAGGGATGGGGTTCTCTCTCAGCTGAGCTCCTCTCCAGGCTGAGCAGCCCCAGCTCCCTCAGCCTTTCCTCAGCAGGAGCTGCTCCAGGCCCTTCCTCACCTTTGCAGCCCTCTGGACCCACTCCAGGGCTCCCTGTCTCTCTTGTCCCGAGCAGCCCAGACCTGGACACAGCAGATGTGCCCCAGCAGGGCTGAGCAGAGGGGCAGGATCCCTCCCTGACCCGCTGGCCCCAGGATTCCATTGTCCTTCCTGGCCCCCAGGCCGCTGCTGGCTCAGGGCCCTGTTGTCCACCAGGAGCCCCAGGTCCTTCTCCTCAGAGCTGCCCAGCGCGTCAGCCCCAGCCCGTGCTGGAGCCTGGGCTTGCTCCTGCCCAGGTGCAGGACCTGCCTTTGCTCTGCTGAGTCTCAGCAGGTTCCTCTCTGCCCATCTCCAGCCCGTCGAGGCCCTTCTGAAGGGCTGCACAGCCCTCTGAGGTATCAGCCACTCCTCCCAGCTTTGTGTCATCAGAGAACTTGCTGATGAGAACTCGCTGATGAGAACTCGCTTTGTGTACTATAACTTTACCTGATACTTTTTCAAAAGCCCTTTCATTAGTCCCTGGTCTTACAAACTGTCTTTCAGTGAAGAAAATACCTGGAAGCATTCATAGCATTTCTTGTGGGGCTCTGCCTGACATTGCCAGCATTGTGCAATGAGGTCTGCATTTTGGATCAAGGATAATGGGCTGTTTAAAGTCAGAACTGATCATCAACAGTCCCCTCTGGCCGTCTTTTGATAAACAAAAACTTCTCATCATCAATTTTTAAAACAATCTTACAAATAACAGTCAGCCTTAATAGACAGATGAGATCTCATTTATTTCACACTCCTTATATGCTCTGTAATATTTCTTATATTTCTACATTGAGTAGGTCTGTTTGGGAGTTTTGTAGTAAAGCATTATCTCCAGAGAATTCTAGGAAATTTAAATTGATAACATTTCTCTGGTTTGACTGATGTTATTCTTTGTATTTTTTTAATAATTGAAATACCATATTTCTGGCAGAATTAAAGGAATGAAATGCATAAATTTTAACCTTTTTTGTTCTGACTTTATATTATAAAATCAAAGCAAAATAAACCTTCTAAAGGTCTGAAAAGTAAAAAGGAAAATGTCTCTTCAGATGGTTCAAATTAGGTTGAACAAAGTCAGTCCATGATTTTAAGTTTCTTTACTTTCACCTTGTGACCCAGGGTGAAAAATCACTGTGAAAAATCAAAGTCAGAATTCTTCCCATGTGCTTCTCAAAACACATTTTCACTTATCCTGCATTCAAAATGTATTCCAAGTAAAACATTAAAAGGGAACAACTGCTTCACTTAACAACCTTGTTAAAAAGTTACAGCAACTAGTTAAAGCTAATGATGTATATTCCATTTATTGACAGTACATGGAGACAGCTGCCTCTGGAGGGGAACTATTTACACCTGTTTCAGAACTACTCTAGGGCAGAATTAATTATCCACAGTTCTTGTTATCTGTATCTGTTGTTGTTAATCAGGGCAACCCAGAGTGGCTGCCCAAGTAAGATGCTGCTCTGCTGCTAGGTGACACCTACCCCAGGTGCAGTGAGGTGAGTATGTGACAAAAGCCTTTTTCACAGACTTATTGAATCATTTGCGTTATAAAAGACCTCTAAGATCATTGACTACAGCTATTAGCAGAACACTTCCAAGCTCACTGCTAGACCATGAACCAAGTGCCACATCTTCACAGTTTTTAATATTCCTCCAGGGATGGGGACTCCACCACTGCCTTGGGCAGCCTGTGCCAGGGCTCGACAGCCCTTTTGCTGAAGAATTTGAGAGATTATTTGGATTTGTTTTGACATTAGCTCTTTTTATGTTCTGTCTGAGCACTGAACATGGGTAATTTAGCCAGCTGAATGATTCAGTAGATATGAAACTTTGTTAAAAACTCCTCATCAGATAGTGATAAGTTTTGGTCTTGCAGCAGCTTTTAGCCTGCGAGTTCCCAAGGGCTTCAACAGATGGGGATTTGTGCCTGAAGAGTCAGACTCACTTGCTGTTTGAAAGGGAGCAATGTCAGCTTCACAAAAAACAGTTTGAGAAGATGGGTGAACCTAGCAGTGCTATAAAACTTCCTGTACAGGGGAGAGGAAAGTGAGCGTAAATACATCTGGGATGGATTTTGTATTTACTTTTAAATTCTGAGCTCCATTTAAATAAGAATGATCTGTGGAAAGGCAAATATTCCTTTGGCCCTTCTGCACCAGATATTTCAAAAGTCTTCTGTGTGTTACCTGCCTATTTCTGACTTGCAATGAAAGTCAATACTTTCTGTTTCCACCACTGCACATAATATCTAGTAACCAGCTGTGAAGTTCAGGTGCTTTCATTTTCTCCCTGCAGAAAGGAAGAAAAAAAAAATCTTTCCAATTCAATCCTTATAGAAACCTGAAATATTAAATCTAGTGAAGTTATCGTATTCTTTTATTAAGGAGGTCATTAGTTTCCTGAGGCTTTTTCATTCATCCTCAAAGTTGAATTCTGGCATTTACTAAATCAAGTGCTGGTTACAAATTAGGAAATAAAGAAGTAAAATGAGATGCAGCCTGGAGTCTGCTTGAAGGCTGAAAGTTTAAATACCATTTTGGGTACAAAACCATGCTGAACTCCGTATGTGCCTTTGCACAGTAGCTACATATCCACTTTGTGAGTTCGTGTGGGTCACTGCTAACAAACCAGCATATGGGCCCTTCAGCTGGAGTCTGCCTTGGTAGTGAACATCTCCCACACCTGCTCGTGTTTCACATCAGTAAATGGAGATCCTCGGACTGGGGGATGCACAAAAGCTCAGTAGGGGTGGAATTAAAAAAAATAAAAAAAAAGTTGGATGAGGTGTGTGATGGGATCAGTGGCTTGGAAGTGGCTGAGGAGGGTGATCTCCAGTGACTACAGCTGCAGTCCCTCAGTGATGTGTCCAGAGGAATGGGATCCAGTCCTCAGGCCACCTGGCACAAACTGGATCATTGCTGTGCTTTTCAAATCTGACAGCCCTTGAGTAAAACTGGCCACATCCATGATTTCTGTAAGATGTAGGTAAAATCCACTTTTTAATAAACAGAAATAAATATAATGGTAGTTCAGTCAGGAGTTCTGGGACTCTGCTACTGCAAGAATTTTCGCATTGAAATCTCTGGACTAATGACAAAGCACTAAAGAAACAAAGTGGAAAAAAAAGACCTCCTAAAAATATTTAACTTATGGTCTTTTGGCAGCAAACGTATTCCTGCCTCGAGAGTGTAGTGCACTAAATAAGGTATTTTCTGTTACCCCTACAGAAAAAGAAGATAACTACCTGCTTTACAACCTCTGTGTTCCCAGTGTTTACCATTTGTGTGCAATAAAGGAAAATGCCATATTGACTGCAATTATCCTTTCTTTTCTTTTTTTTCTTTTTTTTTTCTGTTTTTGCTTTTGTCTACACTCTGAAAAACAAAGAATGTTTGTTTTAGTAAGAGTCTGCAATTTTGCTGAAAATCAGTGTCCTTTGTCACAGTAGTGGGGGTTTCCTTTGCACTCTCGAAAACAAAAGATCCAGAGATGCCCGATAGTTTATTATATTGTCTTTTACCTAGATGGTATATGAATATTTCTATAGGCATACATGGAATTGTAGCAGTTTGAAAAGGATGAACTATATTATTATCATCAGTCTTTTTGATACTCTACTTTTGTTGGTTTGTTTTTTGGTGGGGGTTCTTTTTTTTTGGTTTTTTTTTTGTTGGGTTTTTTTTTTTGGTTTTTTTTTAGTTTTTTTTTAGTTTTTTTTTGTTTTTTTTTAATTTAATAACAGGGAAGAGAATCTTTGGAAACTGTGGAGTAACATTTGCAGTCAACCTAAAGTAACGAAACATGAAAGAAACTATTCAGGTTGTGTGCATATTTCTGTATTTGTCTACCTAAAAATCCATCTCAAAACACTGCAGAACAGGTATGTATGTCAGATGTTGCAGATAAACTAATGTGGGACAGTTCATTGCATTACTGGCTCATTTTGAGCTATTCAGTCAGCTTTGCTAAGAGTATCACAGATGATTAAAGCAGCAAAAATAGATAGTGACTTCCATGAGAACAGGAATGGCTGCCATATATCTTGTTGAGATGCTCTCATGAAACAGCATCTAACTGGTGACTACCAGTAAGGTGAGCCCCAAGTAATCTGTTAAAAACCTAGATCCTGCTGGCACTGCCATCAGTAGCCCAAAACAACTTGCAGCCATGCTACTGAATAATTTAGGTTGGAAAAGAACTCCACTATCATTTAACTCAACAATTAACCCAGCACTGACAGTAATCACAAGTACCCAGGTGCCAAATCCACGTGTTTTAAATCCCTCTAGGACAGTGACTCCACCACTTCCCTGGGCAGCCTGTTCCAGTTCTTGACAACCCTTCAGGTGAAGAAACTTTTCCAAATATCCTATCTAAACGTCCACTTTCACACGAGACTGTTTACCTTTGTCCTGTCCCTGTTCCCTGGGAGCAGAGCCCGACCCCCCCCTCGTGTCCTCTCCTGGCAGGAGTTGTGCAGAGCCACAGGATCCCCCCTGAGCCTCCTTTTCTCCAGGCTCAGCCCCTTCCCAGCTCCCTCAGCCACTCCTGGGGCTCCAGCCCCTTCCCCAGCTCCGTTCCCTTGGACAAGCCCTGGACAAGCTCCAGCCCCTCAGTGTCTCAATGCAGCACCTTGCTGTTCAAGATGGGGAAGCCACATCCCAACGCCAGGAGCCATCTCTAGCCACCAGGCCTCCTGCAACCATGGTCACATACTGTTGTTTTAAACATTAAACTCGACGGTGCACATCAGCAGGAGCGAGCATGAGCACAAGGCTGGTGCAGGATTCTCTCTCCAGGCTGACAGCTCTCACAGTTGCACACTCACTGGTACCTAGTAAAAAAAATATCACCCCATCACCTCCTACGTCTGTGGTGCTTGGAGCAGACTGACATGACAGGAGGGACTTTGAAGTTTTTTGTGATTGCTTCTGCTGCTGGCTGATTTTCAAAGCAAAAGCCTTTCCTCTGCCCCTCTCTTACCACCTGTGTATCCTTTTAATCCCTGTCGTTGTACTAAGTCTTTCAAACTTGAGGAAAGTTTCGCATCTGATCACCAAAGAAATGTAACAACCTCGCTGACATGAAGGGCAAATGAAACATTGATCATCACGGCTCTGTGACAAGTGCTGAGTGCCAGAGGCAACTGTCACTTTGCTGTGTCCCAGGTTCATGGAGCACCTAGTGAAGCCCTGCTAAATGCCACTGCCAAAATATCAGCAGAGAAAAAAAAAAAAAAATAATAAAAAGAAGTCTTTCCTCAACAGATGCCTTTAACCTGTTGGTGGCTGTCAGACCTGCATTTTGCTATGCAGAAAGTTCATGGAAACCCGTAGGGAAAGTGCAAATATATCTAAGAATACTTTTTTTTTTTTTTTGCAACCTGAGGCAGTCAGCAAAATGAAACTGTTCCCAACTCAAGGATTCTGTCAGATGTCTCATTTTTCTGCATTTTCCATCACATGGCTGGCACTGGTGTTTGCCCTCTGTAAAACAGTGGGGATATTCCATGACCAGAACATCCCAAAGTCCTTCCAAAAGCCACAAGCTGCTGGAAAGTTAGGGGGGCAAATACTCATTAGTGAAGAATCCTATACTGCCTCAGTGTAAAACAAAACAAATACTAAGAGAATGACAAGCAGGGGAATTCTGCTGATTATTGAGAAAAATTTTGATGTCAGGACTTTTCCAATGACACAAAGCGCTATGTAAAGAGCACCATTCTTCTCTCCTCTTCCAAAGAAGCTCATAGACATTTCTATATTTATAGCTTACAGAATAAACCAAATCAAGTAGCTATTCAATTAAATATTATAACCTGTAGGTATTAGCCTAGATTTTGTTTTGTTTTCTTGTAGTGAGTTCTGCAAAAACCCTCTTCTAATGCAGGGCTGGAGATGAAAAAACTGCACAGCTCCAGTGTCGAAGAGGACGTTTGGTCTTGCCTTTGCATGACTGTGATAGCTAAAGTCTACCAAAAGCGAGCTCTAAGTAGCCTAAGTTGTTATCTGTTTATATTATGCTGTCATCCACTTCATTTTCCCAGTTATAATTACAGTGGTATCTCTACTACTGCTCCAGCTACTTATGGAAAGAAAACATTTGCATATGTCATATTACCCATTATGTGCAGAAATGCTGTATTCCACAGATAATTGTGGTGTCTGAATGTCAGATAAATTAGATGTGCTGAGACCTCAAACAAAAAGTAAACTGCACAAAACTGAATTTGTATGGAGGAGTTCAATAAAGTCTAGACTCAGAACAGAGTTGAAGATTCAATAACTTTGTTGTCTTATAAATCTGAATTTTAATTCAGGGTAAGAGTTTAGGTAAGGGTAGGGGTAAAGCCTGTGAAGTGTGGTGCACTGAGATTTTTAGAAGCATTGAAACAATGACAAACCTCATCCTAAAGGGTTACAAAAGCACTTTTTACTAGATGAATGGCTCTATTTGCCTGGATAAATATGTCTCAACTGGAAGTGCAAGTTTAACTCTATTATCCTTCTAATTTTTTGTTTCCTCTGTCACAGTATTACAGCTATGAGGGATAAGTAATAAACCACAACCATAAGCAACTATCTGCTTAAAAATCATTAAATTAACATTTTGTTTGGGGTTTTATTTAATATAGTTTGCTTCATGTCTGTCTAACAAGACACTGTTTGTCTAACAAGACACTGTTACTACAAGACTCCTGTCCTCTCCTGTCCTCTCCTGTCCTCTCCTGTCCTCTCCTGTCCTGTCCTGTCCTGTCCTGTCCTCTCCTCTCCTCTCCTCTCCTCTCCTCTCCAAACCTCCCCCTTTCTTTCTTCTCTCTTATTTGTCTTCCAGCAGCACATAAGGTTTATATATAATTCCATCAATACCTCGAGGCAAACTATTTGATGATTATAATAAAAAAAAAAATCTCATTTTGCTGTAGTTTGTGGAGGGAGTTTCATTATTGCGTGTCACTTGGTTACAAGATTTTATGGGACTGTAACTCCTAAAGGACATTTTAAACATACACTTTTTATGGCAACTAAACTCCACAATAAACGAAAGCATTAAAATAAGATATTGGAGTTGTTTCCTTTTGTCTTTGATGGATATAAATTGTAGACATAAAAAGTCTTGTTTTACCCTTAAACCCTTGCAGCCTACCCTTCCCTTTTGAGCAGGTTGTGAGCAGACAGACAAATGTGGTTTTTTGTGGGAGTTTGGGCTGAGCAGCAGCACAGCAGTGACAAAGCCAAAACTTGGTCCTGCAGCACTAAAACAGGACTTCCTAAACCACAGGTTTTGCTTTCCTTTCCAACCCTTTTTTAAGCTTTAAAGGCAGGCATTTATTTTCACCAAAAGGAGCTACTTTTGTTCTTTTGTAAGGAAAACCTGTGCTCCAGCCATCCAGTTTGTGTTACACATTTACCTCTTTGTCTCACTCACACAAATGCAGAAGCCACAGGAAAATTCCAGAGGTAGTTTTGAAAAAATATTTGTACTAGTGGCATCTGAACTAGCAAAGACTTCTAGAGGGTTCCCTGTAGGCTCATGTGAATGACATTTGAAAGTGTGTTAAAAATTTAGAGTAATTAACTGAGATGCAGAAATGCATAAACAATCAAGTAAAAAACTTTCATTTTTATTCAGGAAATTTAAGACATAAAATTCCTTCCTTAGCTGTAAACAGTGCTTATGGTAATCTTCGCCTTTTGTTTTCTGCTTAAAGCACAGAAATAAACAAGACATAGAAACTGAGAAGGTGAAAATTTTATGAAGGTGGGTATTTGGAAAATCACAGGATCAAAGTGCAAAGAAAAAATAGAAGACTAGACTAGACTAGAATAGAATAGAATCAGCTTTTCTATAACTTTGGAAAACAGTGTAAGAGCAGGTTCTAGCTCCTCATGATGCAAGACCAGAGGCTTTATGGAATGCAGACACTCTGGGGGCTCTACCATTTCAGGGGACAGGAGTAGTTACAACATCTTGTAGCTCTTCGAAGGTCCAAGGTTATGTATGACTACCCCTTCACTTAAAATATCTATTTTATTCCATTTCTTATTCCATTCTGAATGCTGCAGTGATTTGATCTGTTAAATCTGCCTGTGTTTCCATAAGAAAAACTTGCCTTTTGTTACCCTTTGTATTTTGCAAGTGCCTAATGAGTAATGTTAAGAGCTACTTACCAAGGTTAAAACGTAACAATGAGGATTAATGTTTAAATCTTACTCAGAATAATGACTCTTTTTGATTTGAAGTCCCCTGAAATCAACAGGTCTGTTGCCATTACTGAGCCTCTGATCAGTTTCAAGGCTGTTGTAATAGCAGACATGAAAGAATATTTTAGCTGAGCTCACAGGATCTTGCAGACCAGGCTGAAGCAGAATGAAAACTAGAGTTTGATAAGCAAGTGGAGTAGTCCAGAGAAAGCAAAGAGCATTGGTAAAACAGAGGATAGAAACACAGAATCCCAGAATGGTTTGGTTTGAGGTGGACCTTCAAGACCATCTCATTCCAACCTCCCTGCAAGGGCAGGGACACCCTCCACTATCCCAGGTCCGACCTGACCTTGGACACTTCCAGGGATGGGGCAGCCACAGCTTCTCCGGACAGCCTGTGCCAGGGCCTCACCTCCCTCACAGGAAAAATTTTCTTCCATACATCAAAACCAATTTTCCCCTATTCCAGTTAGAAAGAGCCTGCAGCAGCAGACAGATCTCTTTACAGCTGACTCTCAGCCATAGCACCATCAAGGGAAGCTCCCTCAATTTTGCAATAAACTTACACAGAGTTTTCGATTCGGAGATTTTTTTTTTCTTCTTTTGCTTTTTAAATTTTATTTCCCTCCTCATTATTCTTTGCACAACAAAATACGTTCAGTACTTAAACACAAAAGAAACACAGACCATGGGAAAGCAAAAGCTTCAGGGGAAAGAAAACACATATGTAATCTTTCCCACACAGAGTCAAACAATACAAGAGGAAAGAAAAACATCAAGGAGGCAAACAAGAACAAGCATCAGATGAAGGAAGACAGAGATGTCAGGAAGAAAGTCATTCTGGGCACTGCTATGCTGGGATTGTTTCCTTGTCATATGGTGCTTAATCATTATAAATTAAGTTTTATTTTGCATCTTGCAGCATGCTAACTTGGCTCAGCAGGTAATGGGAGGAGTCCTGGGTCGCCAAATGGTGTTTAATGGAGAATAACAACAATTTCCTTCCCTGCAGGCTGGCATAAATAATGAATTCAAAATGTATCTCTTTTGAGCAGATCGTTCTAGCTGCTTCTTGTTCTTAAAGTTCGTTGGCAGGTTTAAAACCAGAAAGTCAGCCCTCCTGAAGCCACAGTTATCATACACAAGCAGCAGTCCTGGGAACTGGTGAGTTTAATCAAAACAGCTCCGTGTTGTCAGAGATGGAGAACCACAAGGGTTCTGCAAACCAAGCTGACCCACATCCCACTGGAAGGTCTGCTTTGGAATGGACTCAGTTTCTCCACCATGGGTCTGAAATACCACGACATCTGAGAGGTGCCACACCTTCCCACCTTTTTTCTGCCAGCCTAAATATCATCAGGGACTTCAGAGATTGAGATCTTGGGCAGGGACACGCCAGGCATATAAAACCATGGAGGAGATTTATATCAGACAGCAGCAAGGGAAAAATAAAATCCAATTTTTCTAAGGCTGTGTGTAGGTAAACATGGTGAGAGATTCCCTGGAGAAACAAAGGAACTGCCAGGGCTGCAGTGGGATATAAGGACAGGTTGGACAAGCAGCTGTCAGGATTTAGGAATAGTTTGCCTGCTTGTGAGTGGAAGGATTGACCAGCCAGTCAGACCTTTGAGGTCCCTTGCAGCCCTGTGTTCAGTGATTGATGGAAATTGTGATATGCTTGAAAGCAGCTTGCTCCTAGGTTCAAGAGGGCTGCCTGCAGTGCCTCTTCCTGTTCTCTGGAGTTGTTTTGCCATTGTCTGTGTTGGGAACAGGGTCAGATCCTTAATTAAAGCTGTGATTGGCTGCAAACATGTTTTCCAGTGACTAATGAAGGGTCTGCCACTTGTTAGTAGCAATTTCCCTGCGGGTATCTTCACATTAGAAAAAAGAATGAGACTGAATGACTGCACAGAAGGCACTGGTGGGTCATTATGTAATGGAAATAAATATATATGAGTATTTACCGTTGTCTAGAATTTTGCCTGATTTCTGGAGATGGAGGAAGGGGTGTGTATGTGTGTGTGGCGGGAGTTCCCTTTTGTCCCTATGAACTGCAGCAAATTATCCCTGTCAAAATCAAGCCTTAAGAGAATAGAGAACTTAAATAAACATTTCAATCCCTGTTTGTCAGCAGAGTGACAGATAGCCTTAAATGCAGCCTCATGCCTGTGCCATAGACCTGGGATTAGTGGTGCTGAAGCCCAGTTCTGAAGCAAAAGTTGCAAGGTACAGATGTTTGTTTCCTTCCCTAAAAGAAGACTCTCCTGAGATTTGCTCCTAAACCAGATGGAGATTGGCTGTGCCAGGAAGGCCATCTGCCAAAAACCTTCTTGTCACAGGGTAAAGTGCCTCTCTGTGTCAAAATGCTTGGCCAGACTCAATTGTGGCAGACTTTGTTCTTGTTAGAGAAGTTACTTCTGGGGCAAATATGTCTAATTTGCTCTGTGTGCTGCATTTATCTCATATTATTGGCTTGACCCTCATTGCTGTGGTGTCTTGGTACTCATGAGCTTGATTTTCATTCATGTAGCCTCCTGAAAGGAGGAAAATTGATGCAATCCTCAAAGAGAGAGATGAATTCCCACTCTGTAAAGGAGCTGGTGCCTGGTTACTCCAGCATAAATCTTCATTGCTGTGAGGGGGTGAAACACAGTCTTCTTGTCCAGTAAGGGTTTGACTCTTCATTCTGAACAGTCTGAGCAAAGACTGAGGGGTCCTGGGAGAAGGTTTCACAGAGGTCTGTTTTCTGATGAGATTAGGTGTGGCTGGGCTCAGTCTGTGGGTGGTGATTAGTCTGGGGAGCAAAAAGCTGAACCTCAGTGTCTGATACTCTGTCTTAGAGAGGTGTGCCTGCAGGGGTTCTCTGATGTCTACTCCATGGAAAAATTATGCTGAGACTTTTATCTTCCTGGGCCGTGAATGGGGTTTCTCTAGGCAGATGTCTCTTTTCTTGAATGTTTTTTGAACATATTTGTGGTTTTGCCTTTTTAGTGAAACTTTCCTGCGAGTTTGGACCTATAAATATGAATGAGCTCCCTCAGGAAACGTATTCGCTGCTCTCTTTAGGAAACAAAAGTGGTAACCAGCACTGATAGGAAGTGTGTGACTTTCAACTGGGAAAAAAGGTGACAGGCAAGAAATAATATTCTTCTCCTTCCAGATGCCAAATTGGGTTAACCTTCATTAGTGCCCAAACAGAAAATACAAATTTCTTCTATATAACTATGTATTTTTCATTGCCATGAGTTACTGTATTTTCTTTTTATGCTCTCTTTGCTCTTAATGTCCTATGTGTATTAACAGCAAAAATTAAGATAAGGCTATTTTGGTGAGAGGCTAAAAAAACCAGAAAAAGGATGTAAATTCAATTTATGGCCTACATGAAGATAAATGAGACTTTGCCAGTACCGTGTTTAATACAGTTTCAACAATACCAACGTGTCTGTAGTAATTCACAGGGTATAATGTGAGGTTTTATAGAGGTACTTGGCAGTACATACTATATATTATTTGGGGGAGGAAAAATATTTCTGTTTTACAATTGTTTAGCATAAAAATTACACCCAGTTGTCCAGGCCACATTGAATGATATATCTCGAATCTTTTGATGTTATTTATTTTAATGGGATCTGTTTAAATTAGGCTTTGCTCATCCTGTGTTCCCATGAGGTTCCCATAACAGTGTGTCTGGCTCTTTTATGGCAGGGAATCCAGGCCCATATAAACACCAAGCCAAGCTCCAGGTGGGAAAGAATAAAGCCAGGGATTGGTAAAACTGAGGAAGAGATGATGGAGGCTGCAGAAAGAGGGAGGTGAGTGTCTGTAAAGCTCGTTGGGAGGGGCCTCAAAGGGCAGGGTCTCATCCAGTTTCTTTCCCCAGATTCAGGGGTTGCCTGCAATTGTGTCCTGGGTAGGATGTGGACTTGTCAGGGAGACCTTCCTGACTTGAGAAAACAGTCTGGTTGCCTTACATGCACCCTAAATCTGCATAATAACCCACACACCATGAGTTTATTTCCATAAAAAATTGATTTCCATAGGTCGCCATTCCCCAAGAATCCTTCTGTTGATTCTGTTCAGGACTGCTCTTCCCCTGGGATGTGCAGAGGTTCAGCTGAAGACCCCTGGGGGCTGTTGGGGGTTGACCCTCATGCATGGTGGGTGCACTGGCTGCCCCATCTCCACTGGGGAAGCCACTTAGCAGCTGGCCTCTGGACTCCTCTCCTCTCCTCCACATTTTTTTCATTAGGTTTTCAGATTCTTAGAAACACGATAATTAGTTCAATCCTTCTTAATGGCAGCAGGTCATGCACATGGACACCTAAAATTCTAAGGTTGCTGTAGAAATTTCAAAAGGTTACTTTAGAGATTTCCTCTGCAGCATAAAGAGCAAACATATTGAAAAGCCTTTAGAAATGTCACTAATCTTGAGTATGTAAAAGCTCTCATTTGAAATTCTATCAATTTAGGGAATGGTGCTGCATGCATGAAGATAAGATGATTTAGGAAATATGTTTTGGAAATAGGGAAAGCAATCCATGAAATGGGGCTACTTGGTCTTATTTTAATAGGGTATGAGGCCTTCTTGCAGGAGAAAATCATCCATGCTCTGGAAGAAAGGAGGAAATGACAGGAGGATTTTCATGGGGATATACAATTAAAAAAAAACCCCAAACTGCATATCTGGAATTTTCTTGATTTAGTATTGTTGGAATTTAATATTGCTGGAAAAAAATCTGCAGAAAAGCCACAGTGCAAGTGAGCACAGAGAGGATGAAGACGTGGCTGTAATGTTGATGTGCTGGTGCAGGAAATTCATAGTAAGGGTTTCTGCCCCAGACTGGTGATTCAGCTGGAGACAACCAGGGAGACTAAAGGGGAAAATTATTAGGCATCAATGTGGAGGGACCATGAAAAATGCCAGTATGATCTGTCACTGCAAGTAGAAATAGAGAAATATTAACGATATTGTACAAGGCACTGAGACATCTCAATGGGAGTTATGTGGAGATTGGCTATCTGTAATGGAGAAAGATGAAATAAATCTGTAACAAATGATGGGAGAGAAAACCAGAATGTTCCTGGGAACTGCAAGGGGATGAACAATCAGAGCTTCTGCTGAGAACACAGGGATCTATGTCAGGAAAAATTCCGTCTTGGCTAGTTTAGACTATCACAGAATGATTGTGGACCACAGATACAATAATGTAATCAAAGGGTGAATCATATTTCAGGATTTGTGACACAAAGTGTTTTTTTTCAGAGGTAGAGAAGGGGCAATATCATTACATGAAGTAAAGGTTAGACTATGTGCTTAAAACAGAAATGGGGTAAGAAATCCAACACAAGAACAACAAAAAAACCCACTTATACTCTTTAACTCCATTATACAATTGTTATTAATTGTACCCTGTGTGGCTGAACATCAAGAAAGGAAGAGATGTAATCTCTTCTCAGACTGGAGGAATCTTTTTTTGCCCAAGAGTAAATGGGTATGAATGAGAGATGAATAAATGTATGTGTAACATCTGAGTAGGCTCTCTAGCCACTGGAACAAGAAGATTACAGAAAGCTGCTCTGTGGGGTGGAAGAAAAGGAGAAAAATCTTGGACATGAAAACAAGTTTAGAAAGTTTACGACTCGAAATTAAAGCTGAAGAAGCTTGCACTGCTACTGAGTGGATGATGAGAAGTCAGGGACTGATGCTGGAGAGTTATGGTCCTCTCCCCTGGGGGAGAAACTGCAATTCCAAATAATCTTGGCAGCAGTCATCCAATTCTTTCCATATACTAAGTGTTATGCTGTGATTTTCAATTAGTTCAGGGCTTCCTTTAACCTACTGTGGCCATACTTTCAATCCACATCAAAAAGAAGTGATACCAGTAATGTCAGAATTGGATCTATTACTAGATTTTAAATTTGTATTAAGCTATGCTATAATTTGTGTTATTTTGTGTGTTTGTTTGTCTCTCTTCATTTGCTCTGGAATGGGTTTTGGGAAGAAAAATATAAATTTAGTTAAATACTTTCAAATTTAACTTCAGTGTAAAGGCATTTCAATGAGAGTGACAAGAGAATGAAAAAGAAAGAAAAAAAAGGGAATTATTTTTTTCCATCATCTCAAACTGTATTTTAGATCACTGTCTTTACAAAATGTTCTTGGAAGTCTCGGAAAATAAGTTATATACCATATGCCATAATGAATATCATCAGCTTATTACCTAATTACCACTAATATTTTTGTAAAGGTCTGCAAAATGGAATTTTAATATGCAGTAATCACAGAACCACAGGATGGATAACTTTCTCTCTGAAGCATCACTTTATTGTGTTAGCAGGCTAGTTTTAGAAAGGATAATTCAAAATCATGTCTCCTCTGACTTGATTTAAAAGATCTCTGCTGCATTTTCTATTCTAAAAAATAGAAACAGTAAATAATTGGGAATAATATGCCGTATTATCTGAAAAATAGAAGGTTATTTTAGTGGAGGAAACAAACAAATACCCTTAATCTTTCACTTTAAGATTGCATAGTGAATACCATGACTTCTTGTGATTATTATGATTATCTGAAAAATTCTCCTTCTTGTCTCTGCTTTGTTGCAGGCTTTCTCAAAGAAAAGCCACTTATCTCTCAGTGCCACCATTTCCCCTGTGTTTAAAGGAAATAATATCATTCCTTGCCTTGCCAGGGTTGCTAAAAGGGCGAGTGTTTTAAAGATTGAGGCTCTTTAGCTGTGGTGTAGGAGTTGGGACATATAAATAAATAAGATCTGGTGCAGCAGACTCAGGTTCGTGGCTTTGTAAAATCAAAGCTTTCATCTGTCAAGAAAACACATGTCAGAAGGGAATGAAGTGCAGTGAGATGATGTGATGGTAGAATTAGGGTGATAGATATCCATAACCAAGCATACTATCTCCATCTCTGGCAAAAGAAAAAAGAAGTTTTAAACCCAGTCACCCGTCTAAATATAATGATGATATCATTATAGAGTCTGCACCCACTGACAAATGCAAGGCACTGTAGAAGCATAAAGCACTTCAAGTAAATAGTAACACAATTTTGTCAGAGGTTGAAAAGTTAATTCAGTCCTGGCCCCATTCATATTATTTTATTATTATTATTATTTTATTGAATTGGTTTATAAGGTAATAAATAATGCTCTTCAATTTATCCAGGGTACATCAGTTGACAATGGGAACTTTGAGTGATGACAGAGCCTTCGAGTTTGGATTAATATAATTTTATATTCATATAAAGTAATTCCTTTTTTTTTGTAATATAGTCACCTTCAAAGCATGCAGTGGTTTCTGCTGGTTTTTGAGCCCTGGACTTGGCTTTTAGAAAGTGTGAAACTGCAAATATAACTTGGAAACCAACAGAAAATGAATTGACACATTTAATTCTTGAAATGATTTCATTTCTTCCTAAATTAATAAGGTATGCATTACATATGCACAATTATATGCACAGAGAAATGTTCTCCTAAATAATGTGTGTTTAGGATCCTATAAGTGCTAAAAATGCACACACAGAAAAATCCAAACCAATCACTAAACAAATTAAAACCCACCCAAACAAAAGATATCCCCAAACAAACAATAAACCCTGAGAAACCTTGACAAAAATCTGACTTCTCTGATGGACTTTTTTTGTACATGCTGTGTCTTCTTAAGCTTTATACTTCTGAAAATAAGGAAAACACTGTCCCAGTGCCTTTCCATAGGTCCAACACATCTCGAGTGCTTCATGCAGTGCTTGGGGGAACCTTTGGGCTGAAGATTTGGAAGGCCCAGCCCTGGCTGGGTTCACATTTTGCTCTCCTTCCGCCTAATTTATTTTTTAACTCATTCTGATTTTCACTGCACAGGTAGCCTCTAGAAAAATTTTATCGATTTCTTTTCAAATAGCAATCATGCCACTCAAAAATCAGAGAGATCCTCTGGTCCATCTCTAAAACAAGAACCCACACTGCTGAAGTATCACAGCATCTCCCTAATTTTGGGTGCCTTTTGTTGGTACATTCCCAGAAAAAGGAATTGCTTGGGAATGACTGGTTCATGATGCATTGGAGAACATGTGAAGAAGCTGTCAGATGTTTTTCTTTTTACCTCTTTAGATCATCAATGGCATCTAGCAAAGACAACATGCTAGTGCTGGCAGATTATCCAGAAGCCCTGTGATGGTGGCGTGTTTCTCTTCTCTCCATCTACTTGGAATTCTCTTATTTAGTAAGTTTTACCTCTGATAACAATCCTATAATATCTCAGGTGGATAATATCTCAGGAGTTCAATTGCCATTGTCATCTCAAGGAAAAAAAAAAATCCTGACATTCAGTCTGAATTAAAAAGCAGTAAATGTTTAAAGAGATGAGAATTAATAAATAATATTTTATTTCTTTCCATGTAGTAATTATTCCCCCTGGGTCTAATCCAAGCACTCGTTTCTCCCTCCCAGGACTCCTAAGCAATGCAGGCAAATGCAGACTTTGGTGTCTTGATGGTCAGGACACAGGAATTCATCTGGAATGATGAGGAGAACCAAGAGCCTGCAGAACCTTCCTGGGACCAGAGGAGAAGTTGTGTTGAGTGAGTGAGCAGCAGCAATGACCACACACACACACACACACACATGTACACTTTCTCACTGCAGAAACAGCCAAAAGTCAGTGTCTGGCCAGGAAGGTGAAAACAATCCCCTGCCAAAAACCTCCCATTATTAAAACAGCAGGTCACCAAATTGGTGGTAACAAGCAGAGCTCTTCACAGTTCCATGACCTGAGCATCTCAGCTTGTGCTTAAAATTGTCTCAACTCCTCCCTTCTTAGTAACCAGATCTCAGTTTAGGATTTGACCTTTCTCTTTATTTATTTACTTATTTTAATCTTCTCTTCCAGAGAGGTCAGTAATTGGTGAAAGAAGAGAAGATTAATTATCAAGGAAACAAAATGAAGAAAGGAAGTTAAGGGAAGAGAGCTGAATTGCCAAAGACAAAGAAGAAAGCTCCAAACCCCATAATCAGGACGCACATTTTTGATGTCTTCTGTGTTATTTTTTTAGGAAAGTCCTAAAAAAATTGTTTATTTTGGTTTAATAGATGAGGTGTCTTAAGGAACAGGATGTAATAATAGCAATTCTAGGTAATATATGTCAATATATATGCAAGAAGAGAGAAGTAACAGTAGCCTAGAATGGGAAATCTTATATGGAAAGGGCACTCAGGGTGTTAGCATTTCCTAAATGACTTTCTGTGGATAATTGGTTTTGTTTTGTTTTGTTTTCTTAAGTAGAAGGAATAACTCATCTGTTGGACACCTGGCTTTTGGCCTTTGCTCCCCTGCAGCAGAAAACAAACATCTCTTCCTGCTGCTCTGGTGGCAGGGTGGGGCACAGGTGTTTCCTTTTCTGCTTGGAGCTGGAAGGGGAAGAAAAGGACCACTAAAGTATATAGCCAAAATCTAAATAAACAGCAGGGAGATGACTTAGTGGAACAGGGCTGCAGTTTGTCATACTTTGTTTTAGCTATCTCAAATATTATTTAGTGTTTTAGCCATCTCAAATATTATTTAGTTTAAACAGGCCATGGTTATTCAATCAGCAGTCAATGAGGGGAAAACTGAAATGTTCTGCCAGGCTGCCTCCAAAAGAGATGGGCAGTTTGGTTTTGGGGAACCCTCAAGAAACTCAGGGAAAAAAAAAACCCTAGGTGATTCTGCTGTGACAAGTCTCAAAGGAACTTCAGAGATTTTCAAAACCTTCATTTACATTTCTCTTTTCCCTCATTTTACTGAGGGGGAAACACAATGACTTCTGTTTTGTCTGGTACTTTGCACAGCTGGTGCCAGCAGCTGTGGATTGCTGTGTTTGTGCCTGGCCCTGCACGTGAACTGCACTTGTTGCTGTCACTCTGACAGCCCTACTGCTGCTGTTGAAAGATCATGGTCTTTTCAGGGGATTTCTCTGGCTCCTTGCTAACTGTGCTTCTACGCATTATCCAGGGGAAAAAAAGAAAAATCACTGGGACCATAATTTGTGAGGTTTTTTTTTTCCCTGCACATCCAAGTTCTCCACAAGCCAGTCCTTCAGGAAACAAAAGCCTCTGTGCCTTTTCTCTGCTTTTCTCTTGGTATTCTCTTTATTAGATTGGTCTTGACCTCTGACACTAAGAAGAGTATGAAACAATTATTTTTTTTTTACTTTTGGTGTATGATGCTATCTAGGTCACTGCAGCCTGCAGGATTGAAACATTGGATCTCATTGACTCTATTTTATTTCCTTTCCTTCCTTAGTCACAGAAAATAGATTAATAAGGTAGCACTTTGCAGTAAGTGGACGTTAATTAATGCTAAATTACACCAGAATTCCACTGGAATCACATATTAACAGTCACACTAAATCCAAAAGACCTTGCCATGATTAATGTTCTTGTAAGGAATAACAAAAAAATTAATACCTATTTGTCACTTATAATAAAGTGTTACCAGTTAATTTTATCCCATTTTCTCTCCTGGTTTTGCTGTAAAAATGAGATGCTGGAAGTCTGAAACCTTGACAGAAATGTGAGTTTCCACTTTCTGACTTGCTCAGGACTTTCCAGTGCAGCTTGTCCTGTCGATGCTCTTGGTATCAAGAAATAGAGCAAATGTCTCTTGGTTTGGGATGCAGAACCGGGGAAAGAGGAAGAGTTATTTTAATTCCTGTGCCATAATTCACTCCTCAGTATTGGAAATTCAGATCCTCAGACTATTCATTAACTTGACAAACACCATAATGAGTGCAGAAAATGGCAGCACATAAATCCATTCTCTTGACAAAGAACATAATGAGAATGGGAAATGACACAAACTAAATAGATCACTTTACAGTCTGGAGACTGTATGTACTTGCTTCTCGTGTAACCACAGCTCTCCCCCCTTGCTTCCCTCTCTCCCTGGGCCTTTCCAGGACTCCTCTTTAGAAGCAAGAAATAGGGCACAAGGAAATGGCTTAGGTTGCACCAGGGCAGATTTAGGTTGGGAATTAGGAAAAAATTCTGTACTGGAAGGGTTGTCAAGCCTTGGCACAGGCTGCCCAGGGCAGAGGTGGAGTCCCCATCTCTGGGGGGATTTAAAAGACATGCACATCTTCCAGGAAGGGTGGTCCTTTCTGAAGGACACCTCATCCTGGGCTTTCCACCATGACTTAATTTAACAAAGACTTTTAATTAGTACTGTTATTTAATGGCACAGCTGAAGTCAGTGTTTGCAAAATGCTTTGACAACTTTACATAAAAAAAGCTAATTTTACTATTTATAAAATTAATGCCATTGCCTTTTTCCACTAAAAATTATCCCAGCACCCAGTAAAGGAATAATTTAATTCAAAACCTCGCTTGCTTTTCTTGATATCAACAGCACAGATCATTTAGTACATTATAAAGTCCTTCTTGCTGCTGTAAAGTGAAATTTAAGCATTTATTTGAGCCTTTCTTTCCTCTTCCTTTTTATTTTTGAGGAAAGTGCTCTCAGGGAATAACACAGCTTGCTTAACTGCATAATGCTTTATGCAGTAGGTACTTTAATTTTCTGACACCAAAACCTGAAAAAGTGAAATGTGTGAAACAAAGTCTTTTTCTAAGTATTCAATATCAGAAGAAATTACCAAAGCCTAGGGAAACCAGGAAATAAATACACCAAGCACAAACAAGGGAACATTAAAGATGAATCCCTAATTTTGTCCCAGTGCTGTGCAAAACAGGCTTCCACCTCCTCTGCATTCAGTTCCAAGTCCTACATGACCTTCGGCTCTAAAGATGAGAGTCATGTATTTAACTACAGTATTTTTTATTTACTATACAAGTTGAGATGTAAAATACTTAATCTGCATCGTAAAATGGAAAGTGGTTGAGTTTGCAGTGACCTTGAATGTTTCTGCACTAACAGCCCTTTGGCTGTGCTAAATTGGACTTAGGTTATTTTTCAAAATCTTTTTTTTCTTTTTTTTTTTTTTTTTTTGTGGGGAATCAGAGAATACAAATCTAGATGTTTTGCATGCATTTATTTATGAGCATAGATATTCTCTGGTTAAAGAGCAGCAAGGAGGAAATAGCAGTGGAGGGTGTTCAAGGGAGTTGTTTGCTCAGTCCCTACTGACTTTCTGCTGAAATTGGATACTGAGCTCACTTTTCTCAATATCAATGCACAGAAAACTGCAGCCAGAAGCATCAACACCTTCACCCACTGAACATGTTGAGGAAAGTGTTGATTAAAATCAATGTTAAGACTCCTTTCACTCCTTTCCCTCTTGAATTTAGAGGGGAAGCAAGGAATCAGCAGTTTCCTTGGGTGAAACAGTGAATTTCTGCACAATTTGTCCCTTCAGGTAAAGCAATGGCTGATTTTTTTATCTCCTATTTCACAGCATGCTGGCCCTTATATATGTTACAAAGCTCTGGTTCTGATGGCTTTTATTTTTTTTCTCCCTTTTAAAAATTTTTATTTTCTTTTTTCCTTGTTTTTTCTTTTTCCTTATATATAAGCCAAGAAAAAACCTTGTGCTACATTGCTATAATTATGTTTTTACTTGAATAATCACAGACTCCAGGCCAAAGAAGACAAATGTTAAAACCCCACATTTTAGGTAAGTGTTACCTTTCCTGCTCATTCTAATTTGATTATTCCTGCTCACCATCCCTTTCTTCCTCTCTTTTAAATTGGGGTTTTTTTATGTGGCACTGGCTTACCTTTCCCTACAGTGGTGGAAAATGTCCTGGTTCAGGCTATCACCTCGTTCCACAAACAGAAGGCTGTTGCAGCCACCAGGAGCAGAAACATAACACAATGTATGTGTGTTTTTTTGGGGTTGAGTTCATTTTTTCAGATTTCAAAGGGATATTCCAGACCACGTGACATCACAATTAGTACATAAGGCTGGGGAAGGGAGGAGGAAGCAGCAGGGGGAGCGTTTGGGATGATGATATTTGTGTTCCCAAGTCAGCATTGTGCATGCTGGGCCCTGCTTTCCTGGAGATACCCAAGCTCTTGCCTGTCCTGGAAAGGGATGGATGAATTCCTTGCTTTGCTTTGCTTGCACGTTCTGCTTCAGCCTTCCCTGTTAAACTGTCTTTACCTCAGCCTGCGAGTTTTCTCATTTTCTCTGTTCTGATTCTCCCCCCAGCCCACGGAGGGGGAGTGGGCGAGGGGTGTGTGGGGCTGAGCTGCCAGGGGTGAAACGACCCCAGAGGGACACGTGGGATTCCCTGCCAGCCCTCCTGGTGTCGAACAGCAGTGCCAGAGCAGCTTTTGCAGACCCTGGAAGATTTGCTCCACCGTGCCATTTAGTCCAGGCTGTTTGTTCAAAGCATTGCATAACATTAACATTTAACATTTAAAAAATGTCTAAGTGCCAGAGAGCAACGGAATAGCTTTACCACACTCCCAAACCAGGGGATAATGGATGTGCCAAAGAAGGACATTAATATATTAAAGGCAATGATTAGAGGCTACTGAATCCAATGTGATAAACTGAAATAGATTTATAAGGTTGCTACCATTTTCAGAGACTATGGACCATTTAATAGGATGTGCTATATAACTTTTGTTCCTTCACCCAAATATATGATCTTTACCAGAGATTTAAAACAAAATACTGAATTGGATTCTAAAGGTCAACAAAGGAAGAAGAAAAATGAAAGCAAAAATCAGTAGTGGGGAAAAGAAAAAAAAAAACAAGCCAGGGGATGATATTTCACTCATTCTCTTTCTGGTGATGTTGTTTTGCTAATTAAACTGCTATAAAGACAATAAAAAGAACGCATCTCTGGAAAATGAAGGTTTGCCTTCACGAGGAAGGATATTGTGACTTCTAAAAGCTTTTATAAATTATATTTCCTAATAAATAAATCAACAAACGGCACAAAGTCACATAAAACACTCTGCACATCTCATTAACCTTTGGAATGTTTTAGGGTTTTTTAAGGTGAGCTAAATCTTTGCTGCAGACAGCTTGTGTGCAGAATTTGCAAGCCATGCTGTGTCAGTGTGCCCTGCCTGGAGCCATAGCCAGCTGTGGGGGCTGTGGGGGCTGCACCCAGCTGACTGTGGACTTTGGGCAGTGGTGACCCAGGTGTTCTGCTGGTGTGAAAATATGGCTGTAAACCACAAGACTTCACAGCAGGACATCCCACTGAGTGGGGACATCTCGGAAGGTGGCTCCTACAGGGTGAGAGACTCCTCACTGCAGCTGAGTGTCAGGGGTTTGGACAACACTCTCAGGCACATGGTGTAGTTGTTGGGGTTTCCATGTGCATGGGGCTTGATGGTCCTTGTGGATCTCTCCCAGTCCAGTACATTCTCTGATTCTGTGATTCTGTTCCATGAGATCCTCACTAGGTGATTAATATCATAGCAAAGTTTGAAATCATATCTAAGATTTATTATGCACATATAAAATTTTAGGTATAAATCATTGCCCAAGCCTGGGACTAGGAGTGGATCCAGCTGCACCCAGACTTCTGCCTGGGAAGGTGTTTGGAAGACCAGGGGATCCTTTCTGAGCCTTGTGGCTCAATCAAATTGTCCCTCTGATGGTTCTGTCAGCCCTTGTCTTCCAGCAGAAAATAACCTAGTTTACCTTGCCACTGAATCCTGTTAAACCACTTCTGTATTTTCTCCCAAACTGTGCTAATTTGCTGGTTTATATCAACAGACATGTTGCTACTTGTCTTGTAACGAGTGAAGTGCTTCTCTCCATCCATGACACATGCTGAGGAAAGGAAATTTGCCTTGGGGCTGGGATTCTGTCTCCTTATGCCAGAATGATGACAAGCATGGAGAAAACCAAATCAAAACAAAAAAAAAAAACAAAAAACAAAAAAAAAACACAAAAAAACCCCCAAAAAAACTCATAAAGAAGAGTCATTAGAAAGACTGAGTTTGCTTATTTAAAAGTCAGAAGAAGTGAGGTGTAAAAATGCAAGCTAGAGAGAAGCCCAATAAGAAGGTATAAACACTTTTTTCCCCTCCCTCTGTGTTTATTTAGTCATCTTGTAACATATTGCAGTCAAATGTTTTGCAGTCCTGTAGTCAGAGAGGTATCACAGATTTCTTTCTCATCCTGTGATCTGGGAGATACAGATCTGGGGTGTATGAGAGCTTTTCCATTTTTAGTAACTTCTAGTCCAGCAAAACATATTATCTTTGTAAAAAGCCTTCTTTTGTTTTTAGAAGAAAGAGTCAAGAACAGTCTATGCTTTGTTTGATGGCAGAAGCTTAAAGAACAAGAAGTTATAGGAACAAATGCAATGGATATGGGTGTGGTGGGCAGTATGTGTGTGTCTGAGAGACAGAAAGGGATTTTTTTTGGTAAACAAAAGTGGTTTCCTCTGGCCATTTCTAAAAGTGTTGATATCTTTGAAAGAGAGTCAGAGAAAGGGTTAAAATATTGCCAAGGATTGAGAGGTTTCGTTATGAAGAATGTTCTAGAGAAGGTAGAGAACTGTCTGCTATGACAGCCTAGGACTTGCAAAGTTATCACTTCATGCAGTAGAGAAAGAGCCCATATGAAAATGGAGCTAAGAAAATGAACCACATTAGGACTGCCTAATTCGATGCTAAAAAAAGGAAATGGGCCTCTGCAGGAACACCTCACAGTACTCAAATAGCAGCTGGAGAATTTACTGGGAGAGAAAAACCTTGTACTGGTCCAGTGTAACCACCGCAGATCAGAACAGGCTGAAAGGCCCTGAGTGATGATGGGAGAAAAAAATTAAGCTGCTTTTTTGACAGTTAACAACCAGTTTGTAGAGATTTCCCAAATATTAGAAATGCTGTTTCCACCAGGCAACGACAAAGTGGGAATTGGGATCAAATATAACTTTGGAAAAAAGTGATAGTGCAGTGGTGGGAACTGTTAGGGTGATGTCCTGTTCTTCTCACCCTTATCTTTAGCCAGAGAGGTAAAAGATTGCATTCTTAAGAAGCATTTTGCAATACAATATGCTCTCCATTGGAATATGAACTTTGAAATATATCTGGAAGGATATATTACAAGGAAGGATATATAACAAGAGGAGAGATTGAAGCTGTCTAGGGTCAGTGACTGTCACTGCTGAGACAGTCCCTGCAAGAACCAGGAAGCCTTCCTGAGGAATCTGAGTTGGGGAGATAAATGTACCTACCTCCTCCCTCCACACAGATGCCCACACCCACAGATACAGTGATTTTAATAAAACTGTTCCAGTTGATGAAAAACACACTAGCAAAAAAAAAAAAA
>VWZV01017129.1:29544-54262 GCA_013397155.1 Irena cyanogastra | reverse complement strand
AAAAAAAAAAAAAAAAAATTCTGGCCAGTTTTTGTCTACAAGACGTTTGGGAATGACATTCAGTGCAGCATGGGAGATATTCCTAAGTTCTCTGTGAAATAAAGTCCCACTTCAGACCTCAGTGCACTGGTGAAGCACTCCCTGCATTTCTAGCAATATCCACGCAGATAATGCAAACTCAGAAAGAGTGTGCACACTATTTGTGTCTTTCCCAGGAAGAAATCAGCAGGCGTAACAACCTCCCCAAAGGTGGGATGCAAACAATATGAGAGACCTCAGCCAGAACAAGAAATGGAGTATCTGCCATCTCGTAATTGGAATTCAAATTTAATTAAGATGGAGAGAGAAATACTCATCAGCCTTTCAGTGAAATGCAGGAGCCCTTGTTGCTGCTATCTAAACAGGAGAAAACAGCCTTCCTATTATTATTTTTAAACAAACAAGTCACTGTATAAGAAAAATGGCCTGTAATCTTAAATTTCAAGTTTATAACACAAAGTAGCACTGAAATTTATCATCTTAGTATTAAGACCTTAATTTTACAAAATTGATCTCAGCTGGTCAGAGACTGGCAGAAGTTGCCCAGAGAAGTTCTGGATGTCCATCCCTGGAAAAAAAAAAACAAAAAACCAGTTCAAGGCAAGGTTAGATGGATCTCTGGGATAGTGGAAGGTGTCCCTGCCCATGGCAGAGGTGGACGGAGGTGGGCTTTAACTCCCTTCCAACCCAAACCATTCTGTGGTTCTATTCCATGGTGTGTGCCTGTTTTGTGACCTGATCAGGTCAGATACAGACAAGCAGGGAACCCCTCGTGTTTGCTGAGCCCCTGGCTCCACTCCCACTGCCATCCAGCAGCAGGAGGTGAGAGGATTACTCTGCCTGCATAAACTACTACATTATGCTACACTACTATGTTTCTCAGCTGTCCCTTAAGTATAGGAAGGGACCAAATTTCAGGATGGATAAATATTCTGGCAATTGGTTTCTTGTCAAAACACTTCCCAAGGGATCTGTAATCCTTCCCTGTTCATCTCGTGGGCTGCTGTTCAGGTGAGCTGTGCCTGGTTATATGATTTCCACACATGCCTGCTCTGGTCTCATACCTGAAACTGCCCCAGAACCTGAGCAGGGTATCTGACTGCAGGTGTTGGTGCTTACCACAGCACAGTTATAGTGCACCTAAAACTAAAGCAGACCACTGTGAGGGCAGTGTGTGGCTTCCCACATAGCAGACAGAAAAGCAATTTCACCTTGTTATTACTTTCTGAGGTATATAACATCTGGTTAAGCTGCTAGATATCTATTTATAAAAGTATTTAGTCTTGATTTAAGACTTCAAGCAAAAGTGAATCCATCATGCTCTATGACAAAACATTCCAGTGGTTTATAACTTTCAGTGTTAAAGAAGTGAAGCAATTTGTAGTTTGAATTTATCTTCTACCATGAACCTTTGAAACTCATTATGTTTCTTAGATTGAAGAGCTGACTGTCAGTTATCTTCTCTTTCAGATTGATCAAATCACACCTTTTCTTGGTCAAGGCTGAGAAAGAGATTTTCCTCAGCCTCACCAAAAGGCTTCTCCTCCACCCTCCATGACCACCTTGCAGTTCTCTCTGTGTTTCCACCCTTTGTTTGAAAATTTCTGTCCCTGCTATGTAGGTACAGGGCTGGACACAGGATCCCAGTGTTGGCACTAATGATGTTTGGTCAAGTTATATGGTGATGACATTGTGTTTATGGGAATGGCATTGCCTTTGTGTCCTAACTTTAATGAGACCATTTGCTCCCCTTTATTTACATCCCAGGATGACCTGTGGTCTCTCAGATACAGAATCGTGCTCGGAGCTGGTGTTCCAGACTTTTATATGTCCTCAAACTCATTGCAGAGCTCCTTTTATCTGAGACACCATCCTCAGGCTGTTAACAGTGACCTAATGTTTGCTTTGCTTCTGAGTGTTTGACTGGAATTTAACTGTAATGTTTGTTAAAGTTAATACAACAGCTCATTAAAGAGGAATGAAAATCCCTATTGGGTTGCAAAGCATTGTGGTTAAAGACCTGAATTTGGCTTCAGGAAATCTGGGTGTTATTTTAAGCTTTTACTGTAAACTGCCTATGTAAATCTTAAAAATCAGGGGGACTTAATGTTCTCCTGCTCTAGTTCCATTATATAAAATGGAGTAACAATTTTTTGACACAATTTTTATTGTCTAGGCAACCAGTGAGCTAAAAAAAAATTGCAACAGTGAATAACAGGAACAAAATAAAAGGCTAAAGAGGAAATTCAATGAAGAAAGCACAAAATCAGAGTAAGAAGCTTCATAGTAGCACAGACTTGTAAAAAGATCCTCCTGGAATTTTTGTTTCAGATTCTTCTATTACATGTATATGATTTAAATTTTCAGTCAGCAAATCCATTTTACAATTAATTAGGCTTCCCTGCATTTAAAATCCCTCTTCTGACAATGTGACCCAGTGACCCTGACCTGAGTGTCCTGTTTGCCCTTTTGCCATCAATGCCCTTTAGCCTGTAATGCTCTTTTGGATCTGTGGTTCTTACACCCTCTATTTGCAAATATTAATATACAGTTTCATAAAGCCAGCTCTTTATGCTTGAAACACAATCCTTCAGTCAAATAGAATCACCTGTATATCATAAATATATATATATACATGATGTCATTGCATCTACTGAAGTGAGTGCTTGGGTGGACAATAATCAGGTTGGAAATATGTAGTAATGGTTAATATTGCCAAAGCTCTGTTTTCACACACATATTTAAATCTGAAGGCAAACCACTGTCCAGGAGAGCCCAGGGCTATGGATCTGAACCAGAACTGGGTGGTCAGGGCTGGCCTGTGGGTGTATGGCTGTGGAGAGGGGCTGGTGACATCAGCTGAGTGCTGTTGTGGCAAATATGCATTTCAGTCACACAGCAAAGGCTGACATCTATATTTTAAAAATATTTATCCCAGCTAGGCATAGTGCATAGTGATCAGGATACAAATGAGATTAATTCCTCCTCTCTGGAGATAAACCCAGATTAATTTGCTCTTCCAACAGTGCTGCACTTTCCCCCAGCACCCTCAGAAGACTATTTTTTAGTTATTATTTTTTCCACTTCCCTTGTAGACATTGAAAAAAACAATTACACTGTATCTATACATTATTTTAAATCCAGTTCTGGGGCACTCGATTGTCTTGGGAGAAGTGGTGAAGTGTGGTATTAAATTTAAATATAGTGCAAATGGTTTTAGAAAGTGCCCTTAGTGTGTGTATGTGTGTGTGGGATATGTAACAATCACAAATTTTAAAAAATAAATAGCTCTTTCAGGGTTTTCTTTGAAATATTTTGGAGTCCAAATAAGATTTACTATTGAGCTTTCTTTCCTACTCTGAAAAAACGTTGTCAGTTGATTTGTATTCATTTTTAAATAAATGATGGGAAAGAGCAAAACGAGTTAGTGTAAATGTAGGGGGTGCTCGATTCTGCTCCCCCCTGTGCCATTCCTTCCACTCACAAGTCAGGAACACACGGTGGGGGAGCACTTCCACAGCACTGGCAACACCAGCTGCAAAGAAATCCACGGGGCCCTGTCCCTCTCTCCTGTCTTCTGCTCTCCTTACGGGGGATTTCCACCAGCTGGGGTTTTTAGCTGCAGACATAAAACTCCTCTGAGTAAAACGTAGCCAGGAAAACCTGCAGTTTGTCCTCCTGGAAGATGCCTGAGAGCCCATTTTGGTGTTTGGCTGCTGCTGCTAACAGTGGAAGCCTCGTGTGTTTGGCTGATTACACCCACTGCCCTCTGAGGGCTGCGTATGGAAGCAGCCACTCGTGGAATAATTTCCATTATTGTTATTCCAAGGGAGGGAGTATTGTTTTTGTGGAGCAATGTTTTTTGCATGGAGTTCAGTGAGAGAGACTGACTAGCTGTCACTGCCATAGGAAGGAGGTCCCTGCCCAGGCTGTACCTGTTGAGGTGGCTTTGCTGTTTGGAAATCCAACATCCAAGGGACACATCCCATGTCCTGGCTGCTCCAGAGCTGGCCTTCCATCCCAGGTCTGGCTCCCTCCCTTCAGAAAGCTGTGGGTCTGCCCTCCTACCAGTGTGAATAGCAGCTGTGTCAGGAACATCATCCTGGAGTACCAAACAAGTCCTGCCTGTCATCTCTGTGGGGATTTCCTGGTTTGACTTGCTCAGTCACACCACGCTTGTTTAGATTTTATGGTTAAAAATACAAGTAATAATCAAAATGTGAACACTTGTATGCTTGAAAAAAATCAAGGCAAAGACAAAATTAATTAGCATGCAGTTCATAAACGTGACATTGATGAATTGCAGCATAGCTATTGATTAATCATATATCAGTTACAGTGATCTAATCACTGTGGCTGCAAATCAACTCAGAGCTATCCATGGATTGATACTCAGTGCAAGAAATTAAATCAAAGGCTCCGAATGGTACAAAATTGCAGGCTAAGGTTTAACTCCCAGCTGATGCACAACTACCATGCTTGATTAACACTAATGGAAAGCTAACTAGGTATGCCTGCAGTGCACTGATATGAGAACAAACTTCATCTGATTGAAGACTCCCTCTCTATTTATCCTGTTTTGGGCCCTGTTGCAGCCACCTCATTAATGAGAAAGTATGACCTCAACCTGGGTGTAATGGAGCTGCCACTGGGGTAAGAAATGCCATTTATTCAGCCACACTACTAAAGGAGCTAATTTGGTAAGGTTCATTTCTACAGCCCTATAGGATACCTAGTTTTTATTAAGCACAAAAAAGATGTGGGGACTAATTTATGGAGAAATAATTCCTGTGGCTTCATTGAAGCATTTAGCAGAATATATTTTGGAAGACCTGGCCATAATTCAGGAGGGTAGAAAACAGTGTCTAGTAGTGTAGGCACAGGCATCATGGAGAGTTATTAATTTGAAAACAGCTGTTGAGCACTTTTGATAGAAAATTTAAAGGTGGTTCTGTTTCTCTCCCATATCTATTTGTCAGAGCTCTTTTATTTCCGGATATGCATTAAAAAAAAAAAAGTAATTTAGGCACAACCTTGCAGATTTTTTAAATGTATTTTAAAGTTTTTGCTTTAAAATGGAAAAAATTACTTTTCCCAAGAAATCCCCTGTGGCAATTCTTGTCTTTCCATTATAAAGGAGATCTGAGCATTTTGTTCAAAGACATGTTTCTAATTTGGGTGTCTCTGTTATACTGAGGCACACAGCTCATACGTAAACTGCTGATAAAAAGATTCATTTTCAAGGAACTGTTTGTACTTCCAAGCAGGACAAAGCTTTCAATGTCTTAAAAGAAAATTACATAATCTTTATTTCAGGAGTTTAAGGATATTTTTATGTGTGCTTTCAAAAACATCGTCCTCTCTTTACTAGCAGAATATCTTCCTCTCTTCACTGATTTCTGTTGCAGTGAATTCAGGGAATGGAGTCAGTTGGACTCTGAGTGCTGCTCCAAGAGGTCTCTGGGTCAGAGTTGCTGCACTGATATGGAAGGGTCCATGTACACGAGAGTGACTGTACAGGACCCTGAAAACCTTTCTGTACTGCTCATCCTTCGAGGCTGGAATGAGACTTGGAGAAACCTGGTCTAGTGGAAGGTGTCCCTGCCCATGGCAGGGGTTGGAACAAGATGGGCTTTAAGGTCCCTTCTAACCAAATCCAATCCATGATTCTGTGATCCTGTGGATGCTGACTTCAGCACAGCCATGCCTCTTAGCTGGAATTTTCCCACTTGGTTTACATTATCTAAATGGTGGTGAGATACCAGGAAGCAGAAATTCTTTTTTCCCCCCTGTTTGCAGGCAGCCAGGCCTCAAAATAGTATGTATGCTATGAAGCAAGCAGCATCCATGCTCCATCCTCCAATTCCTGAAAGCAACAAAAGCCTAGTGGAACATATTGACTCACTGTTGTCAACATAATGATAGTGTTTGTAAAATAAACTCCTACCAAACACTCCAATAATTAGAATGTCTCTTTTCCCCCTCCCAACCTTATGTTCCTTTCAACACAATGACATCAATGTTCATTAATTCTATATTTGAATGTTCATCTTCTGTGGCAGCTCTACCAAATAAACAAAGCAAAACAATATTTAACAATAAGAAGACGTAAAATGTTTACATAGGAAGGGAATAAAGCCAGTGATGGCAACAAAACTCTTAATCAAACTCAATTACAGAGACCAGGCACAATCTGCCAGAGCTGACAGTTTGCTGACTTTACTTATAGTGTTGTGTGGAGAGAAATCTTTCATTTACAGCCGTATTGAAAAGTGGTTGTTTAAAAATCATGGAGGAAAATCACAGAGTGGGTGAATTTTTGTCAAAATGAGTTTGATCATACTGACTACCAAGGACCTGTGGGTATAAATTAGATGCAGTTGTTCCCTCTGACACTGTAGAAGATCCACTTTGGGTCACTGGTTCTGTGTGTGCATCTGGGAAAGAAGTCAGTCTTTATCCCTGAGGTACATTTTAACAGCAGTGAGCAAGAGCTTTCAGGAAATAGAAAAAAACCTCTCTTGTTGAGGAGAACCCTTCAATTGGCAACTTGACAAGAGGAAATGGCCTAAAGTTGTGACAGGTGAAGTTTAGATTGGATATTACAGAACATTTCTTCATTGAAAGGGTTGTCCAGCCCTGGCACAGCTGCCCAGGGCAGTGGTGGAGTCCCCATCCCTCCAGGGAGGGATTTGAAAGGTGTGTGGCATTTGGGGATATGGTTAAGTGATGTCCTTGCCAGTGTTGGGGGAATGGTTGGAACTGATGATTTTAGAGGGATTTTCCAACCTAAGTACTTCTGTTATTCTGTGAATGTAACTGGGGTTTTGTGATAAACAAATCAATTTAACTGGAAATTCAAGTATATTACTAAATAATGAGGTAGAAAACAATGAATGATAATATTTTCCAATCTTCTGTGTTGAAGAAATGTGTCCTCTAGGAAAAAAAAGCAAAAAGCATAGGAGGAATGTATTTTTTTAAAGTGTGTGTTCCTAAAACTGTGGATCATGTTGGGCAGAGGGTCAGGAAATTCCCGGGGTTCACTGAACCTTAAAGGTGAATTGTGAGTTTGACCCTCCAAAGGGTAGATTAAGCTACAGGAAAAACAAAACAAAAAGATGAAAAAAAAAAGGGCCTTTCTGGTCTCAGAAACTGACCTGACTTACACCTGGGAGATTTTATAAAGCCTGTGCATCCGATGGCAATTTTGGGTAGTGGAATATATTTAAAAGGAATATTACAGCATCCTGCCTGCATCCTACTCTCTAGAAAGGGATATTTTTTTTTCCTTAGGGAAAAACATTGATTGTTCTCATTTATAAGGAGACAATTCAGACTAATTATTTCCCTTGCACCATGAGTAGATTCTGTGTTATTTTATAACAGAAAGTGTAATATAGCTAAACCATAGATTACTCTTTCAAAGTGTGCTTAGTGTGATACACATAAATAAGAGGAAAAGATCAAGCTAGCTACAATGTCAGTTACATGACTTTCATATGAGAATCTTGTATGAATATACAGGATAGACCACTAAAACTGCTCAGTCAACTTCTGGTTTAGAAATAGATGCACCTCCGATCGTATATGGGTTGGGGGTTTTTTGGTTTTGGGGTTTTTTTTGTTTGTTTGTTTGGGTTTTTTTTTTTGGGGGGGGGGGTTGAGTAGTCTTAAAACTGTCTGAATTGCAAATCCTTTTAAATGTCCATCTAAATGTCCAGGCTTTGTGCCAAGAGGAAATCAATCTATGCAGACTCTGAAATCTTCCAAGTGTGATGAGCCTAATAGGAACATTAGTCCATTTTATGTTACCTCCAGGAGCTTTTACAGTGAAAGTCTCACCTCTTTTCCACTGCTTTGCATGCACTGGTGATTAATTTCAGTAGAACATACTCAAATCAAAATTAGTTTCTTTGTAGAACTGCATGAGAGTGAACCCATTTCTGGCATGTTTTGATAGAAAAATACATTATCTTGAAAAACGTCTGAAAATGCGCCTATGAAAACATGAGCATATAAAGGAGGGCAATAAAACTAAACATTGTGGGGATATATAGTTGGTGATAGCTTGGTATATTTTCAGTTTCCTTCAAAAAACCTGCAGAAGGTTTTTCTCCATGGCCCCTGTTCCTCAGAAGAGGGTGCTGAGAATTTTATAGCTGCTCATGCACATCAGAGTGAAGAGACACAGGAAACTGTTTTGAAGAAAGTTTCTTTTCCATTTGTGCAGCCTTATCCTGTGATGGACTAGCAGCTGAATGTGTGTTTTATATCTGTCACACTGGCATCTAGAAAATAATGTTTTCTACATTAGATTTCAAGAATTTATAGAAATTCTCTGTTTTCTACATTGTTGTTATCCGTGCCCTGTCACCCTTGCTCCGTTTCTCCTCCTTTATTGAGTGCTTCTGTTCTGGTCTTTGCATTTGGCTTCATGAGGGCTCACTGGTCTGCCCTGCACTGATTTGGGATCCTGTGGTGGCTTCCCTCACAGGCTCAGAAATAGGCCATGAATTTACCTCCCCACATCTGAGCTGACCCCTCTGCACTGTGCTGTGGTCATGCCTCAATGTAGGAATTCCAGTCCAGCAAAGGAGACAAAAAAATCACAGTGAAATTCAAATTAAGGACTTTGAGAACACAGGTAAATATGTGAAACAATTTCCATTGCTCTTGATATTTCACAAGTGCTTTGCAATGACACCAGTGAACAGCCAGCATGTCTTTGCTTCTTGCTCAGGAGAAAAGTGTCTTCCAGATGGTTTGTTTTTATTAATTTAGAGAGAGTTAAGCTCCATCTCAGAGCTGCAGACAGCTGACTGATGGATGCTCCTGGAAAATCTGCTGATTGGCAAGACTGTATTTCACATTAGCTGTTTCAGAGTTACTTTGGTAATTGGTTCCAAAGGAGAGGAGAAAAAAAAAAAAAAAATATTTTCTCCAGTCTAGATGTAACTGATTTGCCTCATTATTTCTGATTTAGAATTGACAAGACATAGATCAGCCATCGACAGCTTCATGCCCCTAAGAATGAATGTTCCAGGCACTCTTGAAGTGCCAGAGAATCATAGATTAATATGTTTTAAGCCTTTTGCTTTTATGTTTGCAAAATGAATGCAAATTGGGTCGGTGATATATGTGTGCCATTACGTTTTCCTACACCTTTTTGATGATTTAACTGAAACAAATGGGTGCTCTCAGGGCCAGTCATCAGCAGGTCAGAGTTTGCTGTGTAAGAGCAATGTCCCCCATGTCACCCCGCTCCTCCTCCCGAGGATGTCTGTCCTGCACTCACCTCGGTGCCTCCAGACAGGCCCCAGACACTTCTTGAAGTGTTAGCTTCAGCTCAGGCTGACCTTCAAACATATTGTACTTTAAAATTGCACCTATTACACTCCCCTGGGCCTTTACACAGTTCTTCACTGGGATTTCTGAGTTTCAGGGCCAAGTGCATGTTGCAGCTGGACTTGTATCATACCCTGATTCAGCACAATTCCCTAACGTCTAAATTTTTGCTGTTCCTGTACCTGTTCAAAATCTGGTGGAGTGTGAGGCTGATTTTTCACACCTTGCCCTCCCCATTAAGCCCCATGACTATGTGATTGTTTGATTGTTGTGATTACCAACAGCTCTGAGACAGGACTGATCAAAGATAACTTTTCTACTACTGTGGCTGAGCTTTGAACCCATTTGCTACAGGTATTGTGAAAGTTAATGTTTTGCATGGATTCAAAAGCAATTGGGGATATCCATTAATGGAAAGCACAGCTATCCAGGACTGTTAAATAAAAGACTTAGGGAGCAGCAGTGCACAAGGGGCTGGGAATCCATTTGGAAGGAAAAACCTACAATCTGATTTTGTTTTTCTATCTGCTATGAGATGCTGTCAGAGACCAGGTAGCATGCTGGACAGCCTGAGCCAGCTCACCCCTTCTTTCATACCTAGATTTACAATGAAATCAAACTATCATCTGATTACTATTTGAAGGGATTCCAGCATCTTTCATACCCTCATCACCTTTTTTTTATCCCCCTCCTCCAAGGACAGTTATCTGAAAGTTAAACCATATTTGTTGTCACTAAAGCATCAGGAAAAATGATACCAAGATGCTCCACTGGCAAAATGTTCCATGGCAGCTCTTCTGTGCCAAGTGCTGTCACCAGAAATGACCGTCCTGCTGGGGAACTTGTGTCCCACATTTTTTTTTTTCCATTCTTCACAGTTAAAGAAATCTCTGCCCCACTGCTTTTGCTTGACTTGTTTGTGCAGCTAAACCCAGGAGATAAAAACAACACCCCTTAAATCACCACTCCCAACATAAATCATCTTCTTTTATGAAAAATTTCACTTTTGATGAAGCAATGTTATATAGAAGTGAAAAGGTGAAATGTTTAATAAACCTTGGGTTCACAACTTGCAGTATCCCAAAGACCAACTTTGACTGCACCTTTCCCTAGTAAATGATGCTTGTGGGTTAAATTCTACTGTTACATCCTGAAAAGTGGTATTAAAATAAGTGAAAGGAGATGAGATTTAAGAAAGGCCAGAATATTATTCCAATTTATACCATGTAATATTGAATTTAATTTGTCATTGAAATGAAGTAAAATATTTGCTCAGTCATAAACAAGAGGTGAATCTGACCAGATGGATATAGTATATAGGTAATCCATACATTTTGCAAAGACTTCAAACATTTGTTTAGCCCCTTACTCTTTTGGTTCTAGTGCAACCTTAAAACTCGTTTTTTGAAAGCCCAATCATCACAAGAATACATCAAATTTTAATTAATTCCCAAGATAAATCTGCAATGGCCATCTCTATTGAACAGACACACTGGCTAAAAAGTAGAGCAATAAAATTCCACTTCTTTGAAGGACTGTTTTGATTCTGAAAAACTATCATCACATTTAAATACTTAATGCAGTTTATATGGAAATTCTAAAACACAGTTTTTATTGAAATCCTGTTTCAGCTGTTACTTCATTACTCTAGCTGCTTTTGTACGGGTATATCTTATTCTGGTTTTGGGTTTTTTTGGGGAAATGGTTGGGCAAAGGGGCCCATTTCTGACAATTTGGAAGATACTGAGTTGGAGGAAGACATGAATAATTAGTGGTATCTTCCTTCCTTCTGGAATCTATCAGGATTTTTGGTCAAGACTTGTGTGCTTTGATGCACTCCTTGCCCCTGGGACTGGAGAGCATCACATCTGCCAAGGGCAGTAGTGTTGGAATAGTTCATTTCACCTGCTGAGAAGCCAGCAAGTTTTGGAAGGTTGCAGAGCCAGACTTGTGGCTGTATGTTGCATTCTTTCAAGCAGGACTTCCAGCTAGCAGAGCAGCAACAATGAAAGCAAATTCATTGTCATGGGTGAATAATGACAATTATAACACTGAAAGCTCCACGTGTTTTATGAACCTCTGCTCCCTGAGTCACTCTTGCATCTCTCAGGATTATAGAGAGAACATCACTAATCCTCCCTTGCCCCATTCTCAGTTGCCAGGGTCTTGCAGGAAGAGATCAGTAAATGTGATGTATCAGTGACTCAGTCAGTCAAATCAGATTGGTAGGGTTTGTGTGCTGCACTGGTTTTTTTTTTTTTTTTTCCCATCAAAATATCAATTCCCACATTAAAAATGTTTAATTTGAGATTATCTGTTTCCATTCACAATTCTCAGCTGTGAGATGATTCTTTTCTCATCAAGAGTACAGCTCTTTCTCTTGTGTATTTTGTAAACCCTAAGGAGTTACAGTTATTACTTTCAGGGCATTTATGCTTCAGTTAAGGATAGGTGTATCTTCCAGAGAAAGAAATATTTTTTTTCTTGGAGAAATCAATTAAAATGGGACTAGAAGGGACACTAAGAGGTCATGTAGTCCATCTCCTTTCATAAAGACAGGGTCAGTTATGTCACTTGTGACAAATGCTGGTTCCATTTTTCTTAAAAATCTTGAGTGATGAAAGCATTTCCTGATGCTGGATTTTAATCTTCTTTGCTTTATTACTTCTTGGCCTAACAACAGTAGACAGAGGAAAGAATTTAATTCTTTCCCCAAGCTTCCTTTTACCATCAGAAAATGCTTCCACATTTTCTCCCAGTTTCTTTTCTTACTATATAAAAGTATATTAATTTTTTAAACCTTTTTCTTAAGCCATGTTTTCTGCACCTGAGCAAATCAGTCTAATTCTCTTTTGAGATTCCTTTACAAAAATCCCCATCCTTCTAAATTACTGTGCCCTCTGTGCACCAGCACAAGGTTTTTGACTGATGTTGAGACTGAGAAGGTTGTGGTTGTTCAACCTGGAGAGGAGAAGGCTTTGAGAGACCTTAGAGCATTTTTGGTGCCTAAATCAGCTCCAAGAGAGCTGGAGAGGAACTTTGGACGATGGCATGAAGTGACAGGACAAGGGGGAATAGCGCTAAACTGTCAGAAGAAGGTTTAGATTAGATATTAGGAATAAATTCTTCCCGTTGGGGATGGTGAGGCCCTGCCCAGAGGATGCTCCATCCCTGAAGGCTGGACAGGGCTTGGAGCAATGTGGCCTCGTGAAAAGTGTCCCTGCCCAGGGAGTTTGAACAAACTGGCCCCTTCAAACCCAAAACATTCTGTGATTCTGTGATGAGTTCATCTGTGATTTTCGTTTGGCTCAGTCCAATATTACTCAGATCTCATTCTTCCACACCTCCACCAGGTTGGAATTCCCCTTTGGTGTGTGTGGTTCTGCGTTTCCAAGAGATTCACTTTACTTTTGACCTTCCTGAACAGCACTACACCTTTATCTCCTCTTCAACTGTTTTGAATTCTACTCCTCTTCCCCACTGTTTGCAGATGTTCACCTTGGTGATCTCTGTGACTGCAATAAATATGCTTTCTATCCTTTCATCCAAAAAATTTATGGAATTGTGAGTTGTGCCAGACTAAAGACAGAATCCTAAGTAGCCCACAGTATTGACTGGGGGTAGCTATCTAATTCTGATGCTCTGACAGTAGCTAGGTAGTCCCAGACCCTGAAGGGTCACCTGGATAATGTTTCTCAAACTTTTTCCTAAGTCCTTCCTGTAAGAGAGTGTCAAAGCTTTGCTAAAGTCGAAGTACATGACATTTCCTACTTCTCCCTTATGAACAAAGCCACTTACTGTGTCATAACAGGAATCAGATTAGTTGGATGTGATTTGTTTTTGATGAATATAAATTGACTGTTGCTCTTCTCTTATTATCCTCTAGGTGCTTACAAACTTTTGAGTTGTTTATTCCAATGTTTTTGTGGGAATGTAGCTTCAGCTAAATCAGTACAAGTTACTGTTCCCTGACTCTGTTAAAGATAAGCATTGTGTTTTCTCTTTTCAAGAGAGATTCTCAAATTAACAAGAAAAAAAAACCTCTGAAATTTTCCTTTTCTAGAATTCAACTCTTGGTTGGCTTTTTTTGGTTTGGTTTTTTTTTTTGGTTTTGTGAGGTTTTTTTGGTTGGTTGGTTTTTCTGTTTGTTTGTTTGGGTTTTTTGTGTTTTTTTGTTGGTTTTTTTAAGGCAAAAAAAGAAAAATCCATTTTATAGGTGTTAGAATTTGTGTGAGATCTTTCTCTACATTTGGGTTTTGAGTGAGGTGATAGATACTAATGAAGACTTGTGGTTCAGGCACTAATACACCCACAGTATTGTAATTCTATAAAATATCCCTGTCTACCACAGCTCTTCAAAGCAGCACTATGGCATCTGGACTAGAATTGCAATTGTGCTTCTTCAAACTCTAAAGACAAGGAAAGAATTCTCTCTGCTGTTAGCAGCTTTATTGAAATTACAGGGGTGATCTGTCCCAACTCAGGAAGGAGAAGTAAATTATACATTAAAAACTGCAGCTTTTTCACTCTGTCCCACACCTTCTGCAGCATTCACAAATCTTTGAGGCCCGTCAAGTGAAAATACAGAACTCAAAGGGGATCAGACTGACCAAGTTTCAAGCTACTGTCCCCAGATCTCCTTCCAAAGTTTGTTCTGAAGAAGTTTGTACATGGTAGGAAATAAACAAATAAGCAAACAAAAAAGGAGTTGAAATACAGGAGCAATCTAAAAACCTGCAGCTCATCTAAATTTAAGCACAGGCGATAACTCAGAACTCTGAAAATACATGGACTTGCAGAAAATGTGACCAAAATGCCTTGTTTGTAACATACTGACTGCAAAGGAAGCATGCTAAAAATAAGCAATTATGTCTTCATGTCTACCATGAGTCAATTAACTTAAATCTCCCTAAGACACACACTGTCTATTTCTTTTGCATTTTTTTATTTGCTCATGAGGATTTCTTCACCTTTTGATTCACTTCCAGTTGTTCTCCTCTCCCTGCCCAGTCTGAAGACAAGTAGGGGAAAATTTGTACCCTGTTAAATTACAGATAGTGAGCTGTGTAGGTGTTAGCATTTCTTGGAAGCAGGATGCCACTTTATTTATAGCTCTGCTGTTTAGCCTTCTGTGTCTTCATGCTGTGGTACCCTGCCAGAATGCCAGCTGAATATGTAAGTTCATAGGCAGCCTCACTAGCAACTGAAAGCTCAGTTTGTGACTGAAATAGGGGATGTGCGTGTAGCAATCACATGAAGATTTAGCATGGGTAACGATTTGATGAGAATCTGATAGGATTTGGTACCCTGTTTTGACATCCTATTTTGGTATGTTGCTATCCTTGACCTAGTGTTTGACAGGAGGACCTGAGTGAGTCAGTCCTGCTCATCAGGAATGAAACATGGTGCTTCTGACTTTGATGTGGTTAACACATTTTCCTATGGGCAACACTCTGTCAGCTTAACAGACTAAAAGAGAATAATTTCCAAAATCTGGTCTAATGCACCTCCTTAGTCTGGACAAGTCCACACCTAACACTCACCCTTTTTTTGATGTGTAACTAAACCTCTGCCCCAAACCCTGAAACTTCACTCCAAAAAACCCTCAGCCCAGCCAGTAGGATCTAGAGTTTGGTTAAAATATCCAGAATTATGTGTCTACTTTTGTGCTGGATGGTGAAGTTGTCTTTACAGTCAGTGGAGAGTTTGTCAGGGGGGTTGGTCCTGTTGAATAGTTCTCTGGCAGAAGTCACTATCACAAACTGGCTGCTCATCTAAATTCAGAGAATCATGGAATCCTAGAATGGCTTGAGCTGGAACAGTCCTTAAAACTCACCTAGTTCCACCTGTCATGGACAGGGATACCTTCCCCTAGACCAGGTTGGGCAAAGCTCCACTCAACCTGGTTTTAAATTTGTGCACCGAATGCAATGGGACTGTATTATCTCAGTCCACTGACTATAAAATAGCTCAGAAATCTACCTCACATACAGACACCTACATCTGGAGCCCTAAATTGAGCTCATCTAAGACCAGATCACAGACTCAGTTCTTGAACAGCCTGAACTAGCAGGTGCTTAGGCTCTCTTTTAGGAGACAAAGTCTTTTTGTGTTGTGGTTGATGATTTCCTATATGTATTTTTTCTTATATGGCTTATATCCCTATACCTGGGATTTCTTGAACTAAGTTCAGCCAGTTTCTAAAACTAAGATTGCTGTCTCTTTGTGTGATGTTTTCCAGTCTGAGCTAGCAGAAGCTTGTTCAGTGCTTTATAATTTTGAGTGCTTAGACACAGAGGAGATGCATTTTAATGCACTGCTGTCTACCTCACGTCCATCATTTCATCTGCTACATGATTTTACTGGGTGCCACTTTATATTCCTGTCTGAAGCTGATTGCTTTTTCCTGAAGGATACAAAAGACCCATTTGCACGTGGCAGCTACTCAAACACCACCCCACCCCCTGCAGCTGGCTTAATGTATATTTTACTAATGAATCAAAATCAGCAAAGGGTCGCAATGCAGAATTAGGGGGCAGTTGAGGCAGAAACGTCGAGCAGCTGTCAGCACCATCTGACTGAAGACCCAGGCGCTGGGTCCCCTTTGGGGACAGTGTTGTGAGTGTCCTGTAAGCACTCCAACTCACTGTTTGAGGAGATCAGGATGTTTTGGTGTTTGTAATAAACTATTTGTGATAAACTGTGCCTGTTTCTTCAGCCAAGGTGAGTGTCCCATTGCAGCAGGTGCAGCAGTAAGTCATAAAAGAGAGGTTTTCTCTGTATTAAAGGAACTAGGAATAGATAGAGACAAAGGACAGTGGAAGTGGAGCACAGTTGGTCTGAGCTGACAGGTGGAAATTGAATCGCAAATAAATTGTTGCAAGGCTCAGTAAAACGGGGAACAGATAGTGAATTATGGGTTTATGGTAGAATCACAAGATAAGTGGTAAAGACAGTCTTGTATAAGGATCATCTGAAATCCAATATAGAACATTGATTTTTTTATATATATATTTTTTTTTTTATGCTATATATGTCTATGTTATGGTTACTGGTGTTATTTCTGCCCACCAGAAACAGTATTTTCTGACAGTATTTTCTTCTTCAAGACATTTCAGATATATGTGATTGTTACATCCCAGTTCCTGGAAATGATTCTTTTCAGATGAAGCTGTGTTTCAAGTGGAAAAGGTTCAGAGGTGTCATTGTCATGAAGACAGTAAGTCCAATAAGTCCAGTAAGATACTATGATGATCAGTAACATTGTAGACAAGTTAGCATGATTTTCACATTAAATCTATGGCACTTCCTTCTGCGTGAGCTGTGTCTTCAATTCTTGAAGTTTTCAAAAGACAAACTTATCCAAAGCCAGCAAACGGTGTCAGCAGTTATTTGGTTCTTTTTCAGAAAGTTCACAAAATATGAATTTCAATGACTTTTGACAGGATTCATGATTCATTACGACAGCTTCTGTACAGGTTTAGACTTGATAATATTTTGTACCTGTAGTGAAGTTTTTCATAATATGAAATGATTTTCCTATTTTTTTTCTTTCCTTTTACAGCTGGAAGAAGATCTGCCAATAGTATGATCACAGGCTAATCCTTTGATCTCTTAGTACCTTACATTTGTTCTTCTACAAAACACAACTTGCAAATTATTCCAAGTGCCTTGAGCTTCTGGAGGGAAGGAGCCTCTATGTTATCATGTTGTTGCTATTAGAAATCACATGCTAATTTTTGCCTGTTTCTCTTGCAATACTATTTTCATTCCCAGTGCAGGATAACTGCACTTGGAGGCAGTGTCTACTCTTAGTCTATGTGGGAGGGACACCAGATGGATGTGACAGAAAAATGGAGGAAGCGCAAGGTACCAGGAGCTTGATTGTGATTTGTGTAGTAACTGGCAGTCACAGAACTCCCACTGTCTAGCTATTGTCAGGCGTTTTGTAGTCATTATGGAACAGCAGGTAAATATTAATGGAAAAAGATTACATACTGTGAGACAAAGCATTAGCCTGTGTAAATCACGAGAGCTCGGCTGGTGTCAGTGGAGCTGTGAGATTTTGGACCAGTTAAGGGTATGGGCTTTAAATTCTTCCTCCTCAAAAGAAAAGTATATATCTGGAGTCTCTTCAGCAATGTGCTTCAGACTGTTCCCTCAAACAGCTAGTTCTTCAAATACACATATTTATATATACACTTAATGCCTGGGGCATCATTATTTTGGAGAAGAGAGGGCAGTACACACTATGTACACCCAAGGGAAAGGTCTGTATCTGTCACAGTCAGCAGTTCCTATAATTACACCCACTGTCAATATCAGCTCTGGGAATTCCCCTTTCAAACCATCCACTTTTGTTCTCCTTCATCAGCAAGGCTGAGTGTGACATCCTCTAACAAGGTTGGTAGGGTGGTTACGCGACTCAATTATTAACTCAAATGCAACTCGCGTACTGCAGCAAATAGAATTTCTTCTGACAGGCTGCTTGTCATATTATGGCCTTATTTGATTAACTCACCCCTTTGGAGGTGTTCATGATCTCATTATATCTTTAATGATAAAATTCCCTTCTGCTATGTGCTATTTTATATTATGTTAAAAGGAATTCATTCATTTTTCGCTTGTCACTTGCATAATTGGATAAATATTTAACAGGGGAAATTTGATTAAATTTCTGTTAAAATTGTACTCACTACCAAAATATATTCTGGACACCTTAAATGTTGATCTGTAGGCCATTGGTGGAGCAGGTGGTAGATCCAATGAGGCTTCTCATCTTGAAGGTCACTTCTGCTTACATCTGTGAAGCCACAAAGAAAAAAAAAAGGATAACAACGAAGAATTTAATTCTAGTAGTAAATAATGAGTTTAGTAGATTACAGTGCAAAAAATTTAAATTAGAAGGTGGGAGCCATTACTGAGGTGGAGTGTGGCTGAATTCTTCAGAAACTAGAGTAGTGCATCTTGTGGTTAAAAGGTGAGATAAACAAGGTCACTGTTCTGAGTCTTTGATACTGAATCACAAAGACCAGGAACAGATTTTTAAGCTCTCTTTGAAGCAGTTTTAATTTATGCCAGAAAATACAAACTGTATCTACTCTTCAGATCCACTGGCCTCCTTTTCCCATAATGATGTTTGGATGTCCAAATATTTTGATTTAGCCATATCTATGGAATACAGGACTCAGTACGTTGTCAAAATTTGCAGCAAATTTTGTATTTCAAGTACTTTATTGACTCAGGGTACTGATGTTAAACTGGCTCTTAATGCTTAAAAACATGGGCAAAATTATGACTTTACAGAATTCCCAAGTATTTCAAAATATTTTTTTTTGTTCTTCTCATTGCCTCTGTTTCACTGTCCCTAAACTGATATGGTGTTAGCACCAGTGGATAAAAAGCTTCTTTCATTTACTTTTAGGTCTTAACATAAAAATCATTGGAAAAGGAATGATTAAAATTATGATTAAAAACTATTATTATTAAAACTAAATTATTAAAAACTCTATTTAAAAATTTTATATTATGCAAAATGTCGACTAATATAACCACTGACATTTTGTATATTGACAAAATAGGGGTAAATTTACATTCTTCGAAACTGAAAACTCTAATTTGATTACTTTTATTTTCCAAGAGGGTGATATTCCAGTTATAAGATTTTAACCACCGCTACTCTATAAAACCCTGTGCTCCAAATAACAAAATAATCAGGGTCTCAGTGGGTCTCTTGGTTCATTCCTTTGCCCCAGGAAAATATCACCAGGCACATGTTTTCATAGGCTGTTCTTAAAATATTCCCATGCTGGAGATTTCACAGCTTCCCCAGGCAAACCACCCGTGTTTCCCCATCTTTGCCATGGGATTTGGTCTTAAGTCTTCATTGTGTATAAACTCAGCTAATATCAGGTATACTTTTTGCTCTCTCCAAATACAATTTGTTTTGTAAAGTCAGGAATTGAAAATAAATAGATTTTTGGAAAAAAAAATAGAAGGAAATTTGAATTAGATATATTTTTTATGTATTAAAGGAAGAGTAAGATTTTCCAAGTCTCGTGTGGATCAAACTATTAACGACTTCCAACTACACAAAGGCAGCAAAACTCCTCACACATCATGCCATTTCTCCAGATGAATCTCTGGAGGCACGTTTTTCTTCATTAGCTATAAACAGAGATAGCTGAAGATGGTGTCAGGTGGCCAAATTATATGCCTGACTTTCCTTGGATGCACTACACTTTTCTGATCTTAAGCAAAATGGTTTATTCATCAAAAGGCACCACTTTCAGTCTGCTTTCTGCTCTCCTCAGAGGTTTTAATTACTCAAGAGCATTCCCAGATTATGGAGAACGGTCTTTCAAACTGTTTGTAGAAGTTTTACCTTACGTGGCACTGACCTGGGCTGACTCTCAGTCTCACAAACAAGTCCCAGAATAGACTGGAAGTTTTCATGGGCAGGAAGCCAATCTCAGCTGGCACTTTACATACAGCCACTCAGCTCTGGACAGCCAGAAATGTTATTTGTGTGAACTGGGTTGATCCTTCCCTGTTGGCCTCACTGTCAGAGAACAGCACTGGAAACATCTAATTTACCAGGACAGACATAGCCTATGATGCACAGCCTAGTTCTGAAAGTTCCAGGAAAGCCTGCAGAGAATGGTCATATTTGGATATTTGACATAAAGATATCTATGTAAATAAAATTTATCCAGAGGTGTGCACCAACTTGAAAAATCCTAGGGAGTTCATCATTTGAGGAGGAAAGGAAAAAAAAAAATGGGAACATATCCCAATTGATTATATTTCTATCCTCCTCTCTCAGTAATTGCACCAAACAGATTAAAACCCTTGCTGTATGATTCAGATGGGCAACCACAGAACAGCAATCTGGACAACAAGCACTGTATACTTTTACTGGGGGCCTGCCAAGGGCTTAAAATTATGGAGTGAAAAATGAATGATGAATTTATTAATAAACAAATATGTTGCAGAAATTAGGTTTGATTGCTACACGATTTGCTGCCTCAAGCACAGGGCTACATCAGCCCTGAGATTTGGTGTGCAGTGGAATGATCTGGCTTTAACAGCACCTGACTGAATGCATGTTGAATTCAGCTGAAAGGTTCTCAGCTACTTCAGTGGACTTTGAATTAGGCCCATGGGACATCACTCATTGTTATAACTTCCCATGCCCTTGGAAAGAAAGTTGTCATTATTTTCACTGCACAAGTGTGGAAATTGCAGTACGAACAGAGAGTGGCTGTGGTTGTAGAAAAGGTCACTGGTACAGCTCGTTGACACAGAACAGATGGAGAATGAGAAGAGTCATGTCCATGAGATTTAATTGCTATATACACAGAAGTAATAATCATCCGTAAGAGTCTGGGATTGATTCATTTGATGTTGGGTAAGAATGGCAGAGTTTTGAGGACAGAAGGTGAAGTTTGGAGTGCGTATAATATCACATCAAAAGAATTATTTTTTTAAAGAGCATTTTTTTTCTTCCAATAAATAATTTTTGATCTGCAGTATGAGAAAAAAAAATCATCTGCCACCTGAAGTCCTGAGCAATCCTGTCCCAGACCCTCATTTGAAACCAGTAGGTGACAGTTGTACTATTTCACCCAAATTCATCTGTCCTTTTAACCTGCAGGGGCCAAATAGGGGAAGCGGAATAACTTTTGCTCTTAACAGATCAAACCAAAGAAAAACAGTGGTGAGGAATGGGTTTTTTTCTGCACTCTCTCACTCATTTTAGGGAGGGGAGATTAATTGACTGCAGGGGTCAATAAAATTGCAGCGCAAAGTGAGTTTTCATTCTGAGGCCTGAATTAACTCTATGAACTGTGGCAGGAATTCTCTGCAAACAAGTCATATCTCAAAGAGTTTTGAGTATAAGCTATGCCTAAGCCAAAGCAGACATAAAGGGGCTAAGGGAAGGAAAACCTCACAGTCCTGTGAGAAAAATATGCCTTGTTCTGCTGCTGGTGCAGAGGACATACAGCTCATGGCAGCTGGGACATCCTCCTGTGGGCATGAGTTGAATGGTGGAATGGGGATTCAGCACAACCCTTGTTCTTCCATTTTTTGAGACTAAAGAAACCATGACTAGTACGTGGTCCTAAAACTGGGTATTTTTTCTGTCTTTTTAAATAATTTTCCTAATAAGGTTGGAATGTTAACAAAGATATGGGTCCTATGGGTCCATTGTCAAATGACAATGAACAACATAGAGCCAATGCTTCATGAGTTTTATTCCTAAACATCCACAGGTGTGATAGATACTGTCATAAGCTCCATTAAAATAACAACTTGATTAAAAAAAATCACAAAATCAGAGAATCACAGAATATTGTGAGTCGGAAGGAACAAAAAAGGATCATTTAAGCCCAGCTCCTGGCTGTGCACAGGAAAGTCTCAAGAATCACATCATGTGTGAATCACATCATTTCTGGGTTCAGTTAGGTGTTATCATGTATAACAAAAGGAAAATAAAAAAACTATCATGTATAATGAAAGGAAAATAAAAAACATGGCACCACAAATAGAGAAGAGAAAGCAAATTATCCACTACATTTCAGGTTCACCAGTTGATCTCAATAATATGCACAACTTCTCCAAGGAATGAATAGTGAAATGATGGAAATAATGGAGAAATGGCATAGATAAAATCAATATTTTTCTTAAATCAAATAGTTTTTTGTTTAAAAAAACTGTCATCAGTGCAGTAGAGCTAAACCATAATATTAAGTTTAGTTGTTGCCATGAAAGGCATTTTCAGTTAAGGAATAGAAAGTGAGGATTCCTTTGAGATTCTTTAAAGAGATAATAAACTGTATTACAAGAGGTAATAGAGGCTAGAAATAGCCTACTATTATTATTAAAGGCTGGGGTCATGCATTATTAGCTTTTTAAACAATCTTGGCATAAAGTACTGGAGATTACTTATGAAATTTGCTAATGACATGAAAGAGGAAGGCATCATCAATGCAGAAGAAAAATTGGATAAAACATAGGAATAAATGGTTAATGTAGTAGTCAGGGTTAAAGATGGTTAAATTTCTTACTACAATGTGGCAGCTCATGGGCAGAGGGAGTAATAGCAAGAACTTCTTGTGCAAACTGCTAGGTCTCCACTTAATAACAGCTTAAGGGAGGGAAAAGCAGGATATTCTTGATAGTAGTAGAAGAGTGTTCAGCAGCACACAGACACAGTGGGAAAAGCAGCTGTGATTGCTCAGCGAGGCATCTTCACTAGAGGCAAGCAACCACTAATTTTTCCTACACAAATTTGCAGTGAGAACTCACCTGAAATTGTACAGGCAGTTTTGACACGCGGGCTTAGATAAGAAGGAATAAGCTGGAACACGTTTAGTGATAAACCTTCAGAGAAAGAAGATGGTGTAATTTGTAAATGAGGAGGCTGACACTATGTCTACACTGCTTTTGCACACAGAGCCCAGCTCCAAACCCACTACAGCCTGTGTGCTCACAGATAACGAGCAGCAGCTCCGAGGTTACGAGTGGCAGAGTTTGAGCACAGATTTGATGCCTCAGTAGTGTAATGCAATAACTTGCAGCCTCAACAGAGAGACCTGGCATCTCCCCAAAGTGAGAGCAAAGGGGTACTTGGACTACAAATTCCTTTGAAAAGTGATTGTGTTTTTTTAGCTGAAGCCAACAGGAAGCAAAAACTACTCAGGATGTTTAGGATGTTGTGGATGAAAAGGGTAAAGCCCTCTGAGCCAAGGAACAACTTTGGCACCAAATGTGTGTCCAGTGTATAAAAGGGCTGTTTGGATGTTGGGCTTTTCTGGTCTTATGCTGACTTGGGAGCTTAATTTTTCTCTATACTCTGGGTCCTATTACAAAATAAAAATTGTCTTAGTAGTCAATGACCTCATTGATAAGTATCACAGAATCACAGAGTGGTTGGAGATGGAAGGGACCATAAATCTCACGCAGTTCCACCCCCTGCATGAGCGAGGGACACCTTCCACTATCCCACGTTGTTCCAAACTCCATCCAACTCGGCCTTAAACACTCCCAAGGATGAGGGAGCCACAGCTGCTCTGGGCAACCTGTGCCAGGGCCTCACCAACTTCACAGGCAAGAATTTTTTCCTTATATCTAATCTTCTTAATCTCTAATTCTTCCTAATACCTAACATATTTTGGAAAATATTATGTTTCTGTGGCTGCTTCAATGTTGGCTGCTTCCTGCTGCTTTGGCAGCCCTTGTGTTCTGAGCTGTCCTCACTGACCTGGTTTCCAGCTCTGCTGACACTTTTCAGTGTTCCTTCCATCACCCAACATGCTTTTGGTGGCCATGCTGGGCAAGGATAATGGGCGAAAGTGGATTGAAGTAGGAGGCTTCTCAGAGATTTTTTCAAGGATTGAATTAGGTGCTTAATCACAGACATTTTAAGCAGCTGGCTATCCAGAAGGGCACAACTGTTCCTACAGGCTCTGTGTCCCCTCTGTCCATCCTGTGTGGATGTTCTGTGTGCCCAAGACCAGCCCAAGCTGTGCCAAAGGCCTCTGGAGATAACAGAGGCAGTCAGTTCTTCAGTGTCTCAGCTCTCCAACAGAGCATCATTATGCCTCTGCTGATATTCAACCTGGATTCTGCATTTATTGGGGAAAAATGATCATCCCACGGGCACAAGGGTAAAGAGACAGAGTGGTCTTGAAAATTCAGGGTTCGTTCTAAGACATACACACACTTGAGAAAAGGGGGTGAGAAAAAACTTTTAAGCCTAAGGTTAAATATGCCAGCAGTTTGCATTCTCCAAAAATCAAACTTCCTAAATTCCTAATGCTAGAAAGCCAAATTTTTGACAGCTGACCTATGCAGGACTGGAATTTGAGTCAAACTGTGGGATCATCTCAGCGTGGTGTCACCAACATTCACCACCTGACAGCTGTGGAAACAGTCCACCTTGGATGTCTAAAATCACACCACAATCATTCTTGCCCTCTGAAGCTTTCAGGAGATGGTTTGTATGACTGTTACTTAATATTATAAACCCTCTTTAAAAACTGATAATTTAGTTCTAGAAGTAAGAAAGTGATGGCAGACAGGCCCGTGTTTTCTCTGTATTGGTGTGGCTTTTTTTTCAGTCAGGGCAGCCATATCAGCTTAGACCTGGCCTACATTCCAAGACAATCCAATTATGAGCAAGACAAATAGAAAAAAATAATGACCAATGGCAAGAACAGCAGATGAGAACAAAAATGCAGCTGCTTAGATTTGTTATCTTCATGTCTTAGAGATTCTATTAAGTTTCTAACACAGACTGCCTGGCTGCCTTTTTCCTTTTTTTTTT
>VWZV01017129.1:15281-29471 GCA_013397155.1 Irena cyanogastra | reverse complement strand
AAAAAAAGTCTCCTAAGCTGGAGGGAATAGAACTGTAAATGTGCAAAACTCTGCATATATATGTCACATCACTTAAAAAGGAAAGTATAGTTTCTTGATTGCCTATACAAGCTCCATTTACTAAACAGCAAAAGTACCAGACATACATTTTTCAGGGAGCATTATATTGGCCAAAGGTCACAAAAACAATTTCAGAGGAAGCCTGCCCACATTAGTTTCTTGAGATCTTGATTACAAATTTATAAGAGACATACCCTAGACATTGAGAGATGGTCTCAAAGATTACTGTCCTTCCTGCCATCTGCACACTCCACTGGGAACATTAGAAACCCTGTCCATCAACCAAAATAAACAGCTTTTCTCATGAACAGGCCCAAAGAATGCCCTATAAATCATATCTGTCAAAAATGCTAGTAGCATTGCAGAAGACAGAAATCAATCCAAAACTCATTAGTTCATCTGACAAGTGCTTAATCTTATATTGTTTAATGCCAACCTGAACAACCCAGACAGAATGGAACCATGCAAAGCAGTGCCTTGATTTTCTATTACAGAAACTTTCTCAGTGATTATGGCTTAATCTTTCCTTTAGATCTTCTTCCTTTTAATGCTTTTGTTCTCTTCACCACCTGCCAACAGATATTGACTCCAGCAGAGTTTTCTTACTTCTGCAGGGGTAGATGCATCAGGACAGCCTCATTCAGTAGCTTGCTAGATGGTACCTCTACATTTTGAACATGTCCTCTGCTAATCAGGATAAGCAGCTATATATTGGATTATAGGTGGTGGTGTTTGAAGAGGTTGCCAAGCAGAGTGGATATATTACTCACTTTTTATTAGATTTGTACTAAATCTTTTAATCTGCCAGCATGGAATAAAGGGTGAAATAATTCCTAGATCACATGAGATAAAGGGAAAACACAAGTACTGCAAGAAAATCAGGGTATTCTGTTCACAGATTTGGGGAAAAAGGTGTATTACAGTTCCCCATGGAACTCATGTCTTGTGAATCTCAAAATATTGGACGAAAGTGTAGTTTGGTTTTGGTGGTTTTATTGAAGTGATTTAAATGTGAAGAGGGACTGTTTTTTTCCACTCAGACCTGCTGCTGTGAAATGTGTGGCATCCATGCTGCTGGACTCCTTGCTTCTCCAATAATTCCCATTACTAACTCTGAAAGGGCTGTTTACAAGAGCCCTAAATGGCAGTGACCAAAGTAAGATGCACAGGATGAGTCCAACAGTTTTAACAAAATCAATGGCTGACTTCCCATGTGGAGCTGAATTTATCAGTGTGTCCTTGTTCCTGCTCTTTCTGTTCAGTTTACCAGCATGCACAGAGCTGTATTGTCCAAACAGAAATATGTCCCAACGTAAGAAAATTAATTTTAGGAAGAAAGGCATAATTCTGAGACAGCTTTTGAAGTGGCACTAACAACATCCATGTGGCATAAAAGCAGTGGGTTTGCCCCTCATTTGCACAAAATATAAACTGAAACTTCAGAGGAATCATGGTAGAATGCAGAATGGATATATGATTTTACATGCTCAGGTGGTGATTTTGACACACTGTTTGTCACACTAATGTCAGGTGTCCCCTTTGGAACTGTTTACATCACAATAAACCACCAGAAAATCATCCCTGAATCAAGGAGTGCACACAGCAACTCATACACAAAGCCAACAGCTCGGCACAGAAGCTTCCTGCAAATTCCAGTGAAGACCCAGCTTGTATGGAACATGCTCCAGTCAGGCCCCAAGACACAAAGCTGGTCTGCCTTGCTGCAGTCCTCTGGATTTTGGGTGCCAGAGTCTATGCTCTGGGAGGAAGAACTAGCCATGTCTTTTACTGTGTGTTTGTGAGTGCTGTGCATACAGCTTAATTGCCAACTGTAGTTACAGCAGGGACGTAATTAGCTTTTTATTCCTTTTTTTTGTGTTTTCTCATTAAAGAGCCAGTTCAGTTCTTGAAGCACGAGGACCCTTTGTCAGTGATGTGCATTTCTGCATAAGTTAAGTTCCCTCATCTCATGGATTTTGCTAAGTCAGTCATTAAATACAAACCTGGGACTATAAGTGCTAATTAATTTATTCTTTTATTTTAGTCTGTTTCAAGATTAATACAAAGAAACTTGTATGTTATGAGGGCTGAATATCTAAGGGCTTGTTTTAGGATTGTGGGGAGATAGATGAGAAGTATTCTGGAAGAAAACGTGGATTGGTAATTGAAATATTGCTTTGTGCTTTGGAACTGGGAAGGGGGAAAGAAATCTAAACAAAAAAATAAAATAAAAATAAATTAAAAAAAAAAAAAAGATCTGGGGGTCATTCAAGGGAAAAGAGCTGAAAGGAGATGAAGCTATAAGGGAGGAGATTTGGTGCTACTGCTGGACCAGAACAGGGTGAAAAAGCATATTCAATTTTGACTTCACAGAGATTGTATCAAACAGCTCAGGACATCCATCAGAATCTGATAGCAGATGCTCAGGAATAACTTGCAGCCTGTGCTACCTTAGGAACAATAAGTTCTGTAAATATATCCCATCTGCTTTTTACAGAGCAAAATGATGAGAAAGAACCAGAACAAAAGAATGGGATTATAAAATGCTGCAGCAGCAGGAGTTAAGGAAATGGAAGTAGTGTCTGGTTTCTGTGATAGGCCCAGGAGAGCATGAGGACACTGCTTGATGTGGCTCCTGGATCAGTGGGTGATTTTTAGTTCACTACAGTTCTCCTTCTCACATGGCTTATTTTCAGAGGAAAAAAAATGGCACTTTAAATTGAATAGTTTCTGTAGTAATCTTTACAGATTTTACAGGTGTTGTCCTCTCAATCCTTTGCTCTGATCCTCTTTTCCCAAACTAGCTTCTTGCCCATATTTTTCTGCTTTTATTAAGAAACTACTTTTCTTGGGGAATCTGAGCACTGGTGTCCCTGATTCCTGAGTTGCTATTTCCCCAGGCTGCTGTCCAGCACCAGCTCCCAGCTCACCTCAGTCAGTAAGGAATCAGCCTCCTGCCCCCTGTTCTCCTGATCAGAATCTTCCCCTTGTACTTGGGTCTCACCTGCAGCAGCATCCTGCCTTTTTTTTTTTTTTTCCACCCCTCACCCATCAGAAAAATGGATACAGTGGCAAAAAAATGGTATGAGTATCCTTGTCTTCAAGCTTTTACATGTGTTCTGGTTTTAACTGCTATTCCAGTAGAGCACTTTTATGGATTCCCTCTCCTCCTTTATACTCTTCCTAACGATCCTCTGCAGCCTGCTCTTTCTTACCCTCATCACCCACCTCACCTCTCTTCCTTGTGAAGAGGAGGTTTGCCAAGAGTTTGACAATATTATGTCCTTTCAGCTACCTGGAAGGGAGCAGGGAAGGCAAAGAGCTCTAAATGCACAATTGCCTTAGGGTTGGCACCCTCTGAGCAGCTCCAGATGACACAATACCTTTCTTTTCCTCCAGTTATATGGACTTGAATAACAAATTTTTCACTGCATCTATGGGGAGAAGATCACACTTAAAGGATGAATTAAAAGTCCATACAGGGGCAGGGACAACAGAACTGGGAGTGTTCACAATCTCAACTTCTACTTCATTTTTTTGCAATACACCATTTTAATAGCAATGACAACAACAGGAAAAAAAAATAAAGGTAATAATAGCACCTCCATCCTTGGAGATACTTAGAACTCAAGTGGGCAAGGTCCTGGGCAACCTGATTTAATTAAGCCTGCATTTAGTATCAGGCTAGATTGGATAATATTCAGAGGTCCCTTCTGACCTTAATTATTCTATGAATCCATGATTAGTAGCTGTTAATAGCAATGGCCCTGAAAATGAAATTTGAAATATGCACAGGGAATGAGATGATTACTTATATACCTTTTAGTGGATCTTGAACTTAAATTATTTACTGATATGTAGGCATGATGTTATTTAAATCAGGGGATAATTTCTTTTCCCATGAGGGAGAAGGAATCATAATTTTCCTTAGACGCATGCTTGAATGTCATGGAAATCAATGGATTTTGAAAATGTGCCTAATGTCAGGCATGTGTTGCCTGTTTTCTGGAGTTGTAGCCCATGGTGGGGAAACAATATTAATAACAGAAAGTGGCAGTTCCTGGAGATTAGAAAGAGATTACATCTCTCAGTACTTCACCTTGGGAAGTCTTTAACCATTCCTCAGAAAACAAGACCATTATAATGAAAAGTCCTCCCTTGTGGACCCTTGAAATCTTATTAGTAAATGGGATCTTTTCTTCCCCAGGGCTTGATTGACTAACAGCAGAGGAGTGATTCCTGCAAGGTTCATGGAGGGAGCCAAACTCTGATGTTGATACTTATTTTGTGGGCAACAGGAAAAAAAATACCTGTGTATTTATGTCCCATGTTTCACTTTATACTCCATTTCCAACCAGGTTCAAGAGATGTTCCTGTAATATTGAAAAATATTTTGGCATCCTGCTTAGTAAATGAAACAGAAAACTCACATCTACTATCATTAGGCATTAATAATTTTGTTTTTCTAGGGAGGCTCTAGTGAGATAAACACATCACAGATAAAGTTCTAGGACCTCAGGCTAAGATATTTATTGACTTGGAAGGGACTTATCTCTTAGTTCACTCCCATGTAAAAAATATAATGATAGTAATTATGTTAAAAAAACAGATTACTTTTTAAATTATTTAAAAGTGCTCTTCCAGAATGTAACAGGATGATAATTGCTCCAGCAGCTTTTATGACCTCTGGGGAAAAAATTAGCCATGGGGAAAAGGGAGATACTAATCTGCTCTTTATTGTTAATTCCACTTATTTATTTAATTATTTTTAGTTTGGCATCTTCATTTCAAATACACCTGGCCATTGGGGAAATAAACTGAATCCTGAGGGTGGGGAAAGATTCAAAAATCTTGAAATTGATTGTTATGCTAAATGTCCTGAAAGAGAGAGATATCAGAGAATTGTCAGAGTCGATAAAACACAGATGTAACTAATACTTGTAGCTCAGAATATCAGCATCTGATAGAAACTCAGACACCTGATTTTTTTTTTGCATTCCAAAACAGGACAGAATGTCATAGTTTGAGGACCATTGCAACGGTTTTTTATGCATAATGACAATATTCCTTATTCTGATTTTTGTTTAGGTGTTCCATATTGTCATTAATAGTGTAAAGTAAATCTTGTAACTAAGATAATTATGTTCTTTGAGCTTGCTTTTGCAATTTTAGCCCTCAAACATCCTTGGAAACAAAGAAACAAAGTGTAATGCGTATACTTTTACATATCTATGAAAAATAAAAAAGCAATCCATATGGACACATAGAGATAAGAAAGATCAAGCTGACAGAAAATTTCCTGAAAGGGACCAGAAAGCCTATAAACTTCCCTTTTTCCCAGGACACCCCTCACATCTGCCCCTGGGTTTTACATGTTCCACCTGTGCTTTTATTAAACATTCTAAAAGGAATTTAATCAGATTATCTCAGGCTGACGTGGATACTCAACCCAAAGTAAATTGTTTCAATTTGCTGAACATCATAAATAAATAAATAAAAAATGATGATCCTAAGTGATGTTTGCTGTTCTGATTTGATTTCATTTCTGACCTGAAAAAATCAATTACTTCCACTGCCAAGTTTTATCCCCCTTTCTCCTCTAACTTCATACTTAAGTTAATGGACTGTAGAGTCAGAAGGGACCACTGTGTTAATGCAATCTGACAGCCTGCGCAGCACAGACCATGGGAATTCCTTGCACTAATTCCTGCCCATAGTAAAATACTTCATAAAGAAAGAAAGAAATAAAGAAAAAAAAAAATCATCATCTAGTGTTAATTTGTTTTCACCTGTCGTTGTAAGAAGCTCATTACTACTCTAATTCTTTTTAGCCAGGTCTACCCCTGTGTGCAAGGTGGGAGAATTTGAAATATATTACTTACTAAAGCTAAATAAATTGGCTCTGGGTTGTGGGTTTGATATGGGGGAGGGGTTGTCAGGTTTTTTGTGTAGTTTTGTGCTTTGTTTTTTTTTTTTCTCAGTGAAGACAGGTTCATTTAGAGGTTCTCAAGGAACATTTTCCTACTTTGACAGATAAAGCCACAGGGATGAAAACCCTGCATTCTCTCCTGAATGTGACAATTTTAAACTTTTAGCTGTTATTTTACCTATTCTGTTTAGGCAGCAAATTTAAAGAACAGATTTGCACAGGAAAACACACTTTCAGGAACAACTAAAACTGAAAGCATTGTAGCTGTCAGTTTATACATGATTTACTGCAAATTTAGCCCAGATATAGGTCTGTAGTGATGCAACTGCACTGCTTCCAGGACAGAGAGTGTCTCTGCACGGCATTTTACTACACTACACAAATGCATCACCTCATTTAGAGGCAGCTCTGGCATCTCTGCATGGGATGCTGTTGTACCAGGTAGGCAGCTCAGCACTGAGCAATTCAGGGCAAGAACTCTCTTTTCATTATATGCATGTATGTGTAACTGCCTCTCCCTGGGGGCTCGAGGTATTGCTGTGCTAGAAATAAATTATAATAATGAATAAGTGACCTGGACATACACACAGAATCCAGGAATCTCTGATGTATGCAAATGGGGCTCAGCGTAAAGGGCTCGCACTAAATCCGGGCGATAAAGTTAACTTACAGTTCTGCCCCTGTGCATTTTAAATTTTATGTTGGCTTGTTATGCAGAGCGTTTTGCCCCAACAGAAATAAAATAATAAGACATAAATAAATAAATAACAAATTATAGCATCCACCTGTTCAGTATTAGCAAGGGCACAAGAATATTCCTGAACGCTCCCAGTAAACTGCGACACAGGAATGCTCTGCCCATAAACCCCACTGACAGGCACCCAGCAAATTATTCCATTCCAAACAGTCAGCTATATATTTGCAAAGATATCTGCTCGTGAATTTTACAGCGTGCCCAGCTGAGAGACATTGGGCCACAATTATGCAAGAGCTGAGCACATGTAAGGGTGGGGATAAATATCCAGCACAGCCTCAGAGAGACTTTAGGGGTGTCCTTGTAGGGCTGCAGAGTTAGAGGGAATGTAGGGGTACCAGGTACATCACCTGGCCAAAGTCCTCCAAGTGCAACCCTTCTTCTTCACCTTTTTTTGTTCTTGACACTGGGTTGATGTTAGCATTATAATAACAGAAGACACTCACACAAAAGGCTGGGTTTGCAGAATATCTACTTTACTACAAGTTTGTTCTTCTTTTATACACTGTTCTGATCTAAATGGTTTGGATTGGTCAATTCATCAATACATTCTACTTGGTTGGTTGGCCAGCTCTACGTCTTAGCACAAGAAGATAGAAAGTAAGAAAGAACAGCACCTGCAGGTTGTTTAGACTGGAAGTTATCATTGTTTGGGCTAGGACGTTCAGAGTCTCACAAGCCGATTCTGGGGAATTTGGTATTCTCCCTCTCTGACCAAGGTTGTGGGGACCACAGGTTGAAGCTTACAGCCCTTCAATGCAGAGTTTAGAGTCCCAACGATCTGATACCTGATGGAGATAACTGAATTTCATCCAATTACTGGAAATAGTGAGTGTCCTTCACCTGATTTTCACAAATTACAAGCCAGTAGTTTCTGATGTATGAATGGATGCTCAAGGTCCTGTGAAGCTGTTATAAGATCCACGAGCTTCTGCAGTGTGTTGGACTACTCTACACTTGTTTGTTTCCCAAGAAAAATAAAACCAAACCCAACAAAATATTATTGCAGTAAAATCACACATAATTTTTCAGATGAGCTGAACAAGAACAAAGGGAGAAGCAATAGTGATCTGCAGGAATCACACATTCACAGGATCATGTCTGCTGGAGGTCTCCCTGGCAAATACTTTGTTGTGGGGTTTGATTTTTTTTTTTTTTTTTGATTTTTTACAGGCCCAGATGTATGGAAGACCATTAAGAGCTTGTTCTCCATGTTAAGCTAACACACAGGTCAGACATTTATTCACCAGGTTGTCCAATGACGTCTAGGATCATCTTTTTTTTCATGCCTTTTGATATGAAGCATATTAATATTGATGTTAATAAAGTGGTCAGTCATTCAGGAATGACTGACCACTTTATTAACATCAGTATTAGAATGTACAGTGCAATGTACTTTGCATTTTAAACCAAGTGCACTTTGCATACAGTGCAATGTACTTTGCATTTTGGACCAAGTAACCTGCTGTGCTGTGAGTAATTATGGTGATAAAAACCTTGTGCACACCAAAGGATTCCCCACAAGTGTTTAGAAAAATTGATGTAGAGAGAAGAAGCTAAAGAGATGAAGCAGAATAAAAGCCACTTCCTCTGCCACATGGGAGACACTTGCTGGTCAGGAATCATTGGCCAGCACATATTTTCAAGTTCTTGTGGTCAGAAATACAATCTGTGTCTGTGGCAGAAGGGTAAGAAATACTATTTATACAGCTTCCTGGATAATTGCCAGTCCTCTGAGTTAAAATTCACGATTTTGGCTTGGAATATCAGAGGCTTTTAAAAACCCATTCCTTGGTAACTAATTAGGCAGGGAGAGATTCCTAATTCGCCAACATTAAGATTTTGGAGACAGAAAAATACATCTGTTTTTCTTATAAATCAAGAGGTAAATTTTGCCTAATTCACAGCTTCAAAATACTGTTTTCTCAGTCTATAGTGATGGCCTTAAATAGCATAGTTGTGTCTGTTCATAAGCATATATATGTATTTTACAGGAAATGCAAAGGGTTAAAACCAACTTGAAATTCTGACTGATGGTAGAAATTGCTTTTAAAATAAATACAGATGAAACATTCATCTTACAGCGATGACTAAAGCTCCTCAGTAGCAGAAATAGGACTCAGAGCTTTCAGAAAGAATTCATCCTTGGCTTTTTGCATTACTATCTGAAAATATTATATTATTATATTATTCTTCACAAAATATCTGCTCTGCTGAAGAAATTAGTTCTTTAGCCCGCAAACATGATATCTGTGCTCTTTCACAACTGAGGCTGCTCCACAGCAGACCCCACAGGAATCACTGAATGGGGAGAGACAAGCCCAGTTTCCCTGTCATGGTGTGAGTGGATCTCAGTGTCTTCTGGAGAGACCCAGAATGATTTAGTGAGACCTCATTTTCCATGAGAAGAAACATGCAAGGGGTTCCTGTGGTGAGAGAATGAAGAATAATTGCTCACATTCAAAGGATTAAGGGGGTGCCAAGCAGGAATGTGGGGTGCTTTGAGGAATGTTGCAACTTCTGCCTCTCTTGAGCAAAGCATCCTCTGGCTTTATGCGAGAGCTCATCAAGGTCTCCAATACTCTCTGGCACCAAAAATCCCCAATAATGTGTATTTTTAACACATTATTTTGGGTGTTTGAAGCCTTTCTGTAGATATTGTGGTAACTACAATGCAACAAGACCCTTATCAGAAACCTCTGAGATGAGAAAGAAAGCAGCTGAGCAGCTCTAGTGGACATGCCAAATTAACCAGCGCCGGTGGCTGGGGTTTTGGAGCTGGGAAGGGTTTTGGAGTCAGCAATCAGAGCAGGGTGTTCTCAGGTGAAGGAGAGGTGTGAGCAGGGAGGAGAGATCCTGATATGCACATTACCTCGGTCAGCCTGGCATGAAATTTCCTTGACTCAGCAATCAGACACCAGGGATTTATTTAAGAGCAGGCAGCTTTTGAAAGCTCAGTGGAGTTCACAAGAGCCTCACCCCGAGCTGGGGGTGTGGTTCTCTCAGCCTGCCAACAACAGGACCAATCTGCTCCTCCTCCACCTGCAGGTCTGTGAGGTTATGTCTGTGCTGCAAATTAATTGAAACAAGGACTGTCCTGCATGGGATGCTCCTCTAATCGAGGAGCTTCTATGCTGCCTGTGGTCAGTACCACAGTTTGAAGTTTTTTTATCTTCCAGAACATCTCAGTGCACAATGCCATTACAATGTCGGGTTTGGTCTGTGTGGGAGAGACGTGTCCAGACCTGGCTGCAGAGCTTCTTGATGCTAGGCTACAGCTGGGAAAAAAAAGGTTCATTTCTGTCTGTCAGCTCTCCACAGAGCCATGGGAATGGGAGCCACGAGGGATCCAGCTAAATGACTCAGGTGCTCAGTCTTTAATCATGACTGCAGCCCTGGAAAACTAGGATGACTGCATATACCTTTTTAAACTTGGAGAAATAATACACTTAATACAGGAATCACTCCTTATTACCATCCAGCCCCTTGCTGTAAAGTTATTGCAGCTGAAGATGAAACAATACAACCATTGAGCAGTGAGCACTTAGGTTACAGCAAAATAATTGTGATCAGTGTGATAAGCCCTGCTGAAATAACTCCTACTTTCTCACCCCTTTCAGAGATAAAGACTTTGTGATAAGAAGGCAGCTAGGAAAACGAAATTTATTTTGCTGCCTAGAATTACCTGTAATTTATTCCTGAAAAGTACGGAGAAAACGCTGATATTACTGCAGAGAGCAAGGAGGGGAGAAAACCTGCTAAGTTCCCTGCACATTTCTTATGCCTTCCTATGGTTTTCCTGCAGGGGCTGAAATCACAGATTTGATGTACAAGGGGTATGGGAGCACTTTGGATAATGGCAAGTGCTTCAGCCAGATTTGCACCTCCCATGGCAGTGAAGGGCTTTACCATTTCCAAGTACTTTTATTAATTTTACTCTCCTCTCTTAGAATATCTCTTCTGGTTTACACAAGACAATCACCCTGACACCTCCTCTGTTAGTGTCCTGCACTTTCTTCCCTCCCTTATCTCCATTCCCCCTTCTTCTGAGAAGGCTTTCCTGGCCAGACCCATGAACCCACCATCAGGAAATCATCAAAGAAAAGATGCCTGTAAGAGGAGTGGATTTTATTTCAAGAGCTGCTGCTGTTAATGTGGATAAACCACGTTTGTGAACAATAATCTCTATTTACACTGAATAAAGCAGTTTTGCATAGAGCCCTCATCACAAATTCTGGCAGATAGCTATTCCTACCTAGAGCAATGAGTCTGAGCTGGCATGGTCCTTCCTTACAGAAACAGTGCAGGGTTGAGCTGCCAATGCAGGTATAATCATGGAATTATGGAATAATAGGATCACGGACTGGGTTGGGTTGGGAAGGACTTTAAAAATCCCCCAGTTCCAACCCCCTGATACGGGCAGGGACACCTTCCACCAGACACTAGGCTGTTCCAAGCCCCATCCAACCTGGCCTGGAACACTTCCAGGGATGAGGCAGCCCCAGCTTCACAGTGCTCACAGTGTGTGGTGTTACCTGTTTGGGGAAGCTTAAGTACCAGTCTGCTGCATCCTTGCTGTAGGTGAGTGGGGAAAGAGGTTTTTTATTTGTTTTTAACTTTGGAAACAAACTTGATATATGTGTCAAATCTTCAAAAATATTTGAAGAAATGACATCTTTAAAGCTGCTTTTTCAGTCCATTAATTCTTCTCCAAGCATCCTTGCTGAATCCTAAGTCAAACAGAGCTCCTGGGAAGGGGATAATAGAAGAAAAGTTGGGCGTGAGCAACATGATCTAGTGGGTGACATCCCTGTCCACAGCAGGGGGGTCAGAACTAGATGATATTTAAGTTCCCTTCCAACACAAGCCTTTCTATAAGTCTATGATGAAAGTCCCATTTAAAGTGGCTCCCTGCTGCATATGCAGAAAACCAAAGGCTTCCCATCTGCTAAAAAGGCCCTTCTGCAAACAGGAAAAGAGTGGGAGCCTCATGTCTAAGGGAGGCTGCAGAAAATATTAATAAACCATGGCATTTGGCAATCGAAACAGAGAGATCCCGGCAGCAGCCGCCAATAGCAGTGGGAGTGAGAAGGCGCTGCCGGCGGCCGGAGCGACGAGGGCCGGCCCCGGGCACTGCCGAGCCCTCCCTGCAGCCCAGCGGGGCTGGGGAGCAGGGACATCAGAGCAGCAGCCACCTTGCAGCAAGTACCAGCGTGGAAATTTCCACGCGGGCCGGAGCGGGGCCAGCAGGTGGCACTGCGAAGTAGCCCAAGACGAGCATCCCAGCATCCCGGCTGCATCCCGGCATCTCAGCTGCATCCCAGCATCCCGGCTGCNTGAGTGGAAAGAAAGAGCAAGAATACCCAAGAATGTTGTCAATCCTGAGAAATCAGCTTTGCCTTCTGTTCTGCACACGCAGAAAGAACCACACGTGTCTTTAGGAGACAAGCCCTGGCCCTGAGGCTGGATCCCTGGCACTGGCCTGTTGTGTGGCTTCCTGCTGTTCATTTTCCTACTTCCCCTTGGGAGAAGTTTCTGTGTTTCAGCTGCCCAAAGGAGAGGCAGTCTCTCACATGACGTGCAGCACAGCAGAGCATCACGGAAATCTGGTCTGCTCTTGCCTGGAGATATCACCCCTCTAATAGTAATTAATCCGGGTTAATCATCACCTTTCCTTTTATATATATGAAGCTCATATTTACAGAGTTGGCACAGAAAAATGAGATTGCAAAGGGACTATTTTTTGCTTAGAAATGATGTAACATGCTTTAATTTTTTTATTTTTAATTTGCATTACCATGTACACAAATGAATTCACCATCTTCCTAAGTGGGCTTTAAAATCAGTGCCCTTGCAGCTTGTCTCTAGGCAAAACAAGAGCCCCTGACGTCCTGCAATGAGATTTTTATTTGCAGAGTTTTCCAGAGCTGCAGCTCACCAGCACAACACACCATCAGCCCTGGTCTGGAGCAGTGCTTTGTGCACAGAGATGAGGTTTTATCTGCATTCTGGAAGTGTTCAAGGCCAGGTTGGATGCGAGGCTGAGTAACCTGATCTAGTGGAAAGTGCTGCTGTCCATGGCAAGGAAGCTGAAATTCAATGGTCTTTTAAGGTCCTTTCCAAACCCAAACTGTTCCATGTCTCCCGCATGCAAAATGGCCTCCCTGAATTCCACGTGGGATCCCCACATTGCACTGACACCGCTATGCTGCAGGATTTTGATGGGCTTTAAAGCCACCAAGACTATTTTGGTCCCATAAATGCTGTGTGGCAGACCACGACAACCTGAGGGTCCCAAAGCCCTGATACAAAGATGTGACCCCATCCTGTGCTGTACTGCACATGGAGAAAGGGAGGCATGAGCCTCAGAGTGCCAAGATCCAATGTCTACAATAACATATGGAAAAAAAACAGAAAGGGGGCTTCCTAGAGAAAGAGCAGTAGATGTCTGTAGTGCTGTGGGGGATCAGCACAAGCCTTGCCCTGTACTGAGCTATGGTTATGGGAGTGATTCATGGATGTATTATCCTATTTTTATGCATTTTTTAACTCAATAAAGAAGTCAGCCCAGGAGTGAGTGGGAAGAGTCAAACTGGCAGCACCCCTCAGCGAGTGGTAAATCAATGCAATGAACCACCATCTCTTTGGCTTGGAAGAAGACCTTGAGGGCTGTGGGAAAAAAAAAACAAACAACCAAACAACAAAAAGACAACCTCGTTTCCATAAGAAAATAAACTCTCAGATTGCAGTTACATAGTCTTATTCTCCTTTGATATTTTGTGGCATTTCTGCAGGCCTTGCTCTGGTTAACATGTTTAAACACACACGTTTTCAAGGTTAGTTTGACATTAGTGCATTCACTGCTCAGGGCACCTCATAGTCTGAAACTCGCTCAGCTCAGCCTGCCCAGTGTCCTGACATGTTCCACAGCTCACTTGTGAAATCTGCTGGCAGTTGGAGCTGCACACAGGTTATTGATAATACAGCAGCATTTGCACCTTCCCTGGGGAGCCGGAAATCCTCACACTGCCGAGTGCCAGGGTGTGTGGTCTGAAAACACATCAGTCCAGGTCCTTCCGACAGCTGTGGCAGAGTTACAGAGAGGTTCTCATCTCCTGGACACCTGACACACCTTTGCCAGTCTCTTAGTCAATTTACTTCATGTAAGGCTTTCGGCATTTTTATGAAATTCAAAAGTGGTTAAAACAGGAAAGCATCTCCTTTACGATCCTGGCTGGTTTAAGTGCCTCTCAGAGAGTGAAGGCATTTTTGTGGGAATTCTGTCTTTTGTCTCTGTTGATAACCTAGGATCTTATAAGAATCATTTATATTAGTATTTAATATATACAGCCTCACAGTTTCTGCCTGGTATAATTTCACACTTGGGGAAACCAAGCCAAAATAAGATCAGAGACCAGAGACTTCTTTCCTTTTTTTTTTTTTTTTT
>VWZV01017129.1:0-15254 GCA_013397155.1 Irena cyanogastra | reverse complement strand
AAGGATAGGAATGAGTTAATAACACTAGTAAGAATGGAACAAACAATAAAACTCTTGTCTCTCTATTTCCTGCTGCACTCAGTTATCAATTTCCTCTTACAGTAGGAGGGGCTGTAATTAGGGAAATGGGTGGCTTTGCACAAACAAGTTATTTTCATTCAGTATTGAAAATATTGCCTAGCAGAAGTTCAGTATCTGTATGACTTCTCAGCACTGCCTCAACGTGAGTAGGAAAATAGTAATTTAGATATACATATGCACATGCATACACTTGCCAGCACTCTGTTTTAATGGAACATTAAGCTAATGTCACATTAAGTTACAATACACTTCTTATAGAAACAAAAGCAGCATCTATATAAATATCAGATAGATGTATTATGGTCTGAAAAATTGCAATAAATAGCAGATGGCTACACAGTAATGGGACACTAAAAAATATTTATCACATCTTTGGAGTGTGCTGCTGCTCCTGTTTGTTGTCAGGACGAATGGCCAAGCTTGATATGTGGTGCTTGAGGCAGTGCCTTGGCAAACCACACACAGAGCCAGCCAGAGTGGTTGAGATTGGGAGGCACCACAGTGGATGATCTGGTCCCACCTCCCTGCTCCAGCAGGGCCATCCCAGAGCACAGGGCACAGGATTGTGTCCAGAGGGGTCTGGAATAGCCCCAGTGAGGGAGACTCCATCCCCTCTCTGCACAATCTGTCCCAGGGCTCAGTCACTGCCCAGGACAGAAGTTCTCCCTCGTACCCAGGGGGAATTCCTGGGCTCAGTCCCTGCCTGTTCCTCTGGTGCCATTGCTGGGCCCTGGAGCAGAGCCTGGGCCCTGCTCTGAGCCCTCTCTGCAGATAATTGTAAACAGTGATGAGGTTCCCTCTCAGTCATCTCTTCTCCATGCTGAACAGACCCACTTCTCGTGTGTACTTGGAATTGTGAAGCACAGAACCATAGGATGGTTTGGGTTGGAAGGAACCTTACAGATTGTTCAGTTCCAACCCCCTGACATAGGCAAAGACACCTCCCACTAGACTAGATTGCTCAGAGCCCCACCCAGCCTGGTCGTGAAAACCAATTAGGGTTTTGAGTGAAAATGAGCTGATCCTGGTACAAATACTCAGGTTCTCATAACTCATACTGCTCTGAGTCTAGAACAGCATGAGTGGTGAATAGGACATGGGATTTTGTGTCTCCTTGGCGGGAAGGTGGATGAATTGCTGCATAATGTCCCTAAAACTCTTTGGGCCTCTTTTTTGACTTTGGCTTGCCTGGTCAAATTTTCCAAAAAGGGTCTCCTGAAGGAGGAGTTTCCATATGTAAAACCATCTTTTCTCTCTGTGTCTGCACCTCTCTGAAATCAGAGACATATCTGTGCAGGAGAGGTTTGATTTATACTTCTGACTCAGACTGCTAAAGAAGAGAATGGAGGTCAAACTGCACCCACATAAACAAGCTGTTTATTAGAATAAGTTAGAAACTTCAAGACTTCTTTCTTATATTTCTGGTTTTAGTCTTCAATGATGATGACTTGTCTGTTTCCCATTTTGTCCTTCTGCATTAACTCTTCTTTCATTGTTTAGGTCAGTTTTTTAGCCTTACCCTCTGTGTCACTAGTTCCCCTTTCTTTTTCATCTCATGACCAACATGACTTCCTTGTTGACTTTATCATCCTCGAAAGTGTTTTCAGCAGGGCTTATGAACTTCCAACTGGGTCATTTCAGTGCTGGAAGTTTTTTTTACCAGATACCCAGGGCTCATGCATTCCACTGCTCCCTGTTCTTTCAGAGATGAAGCCTGATGGCTTCATCCTCAGCCTAGGAAGATTATGGGTCCTTAAAGCTGAGGTGATGATTGTAGGTTCCCATTTTAGTCCATTATGCACAAGGCAAGTTGGTGGCCTTTGCACTAAGTGAAGTTAGGCTGAAGCTTTGCTGAATCTGCCTGTTTGTAGCTGAATACAAGTACTGAATACAAAACTACATTTGTAAGGATAGACAAACAGGGATATACATCATATGTATCTATCCTTTAATCTCTGTTGTTTGTGTTCTGGGGTAGTAAAGGACACTTGAGAAAAACTAAGACCCGTTCAGGTCATGTCTGTAGCTGCCCATTCTGAAGGAAACACCCACCCATGACTTCCTCACCTCTCAGCCCACATCAGTCTCACATTCTGATAATGAATCCAAGTTCCCAAGCATATAGGAGAGGAACCTGCTCTGAAGTTGTTGCTAAAGATGATCTCCCTTAAAGATATTTCAGTCATGTAAAGGAAATCTCAGCTCAGCGCTACATGAAGTCAGAAGGTCTTTTATGACAAGATCTGGCAAATCACTTCCCTGCTTCTCTGTCCTGTGTGGCTGTGGCATATATCAAAATCCAAAGTTTATAATATATATAGAGAATGGAGACAAAAAACATCTTTGTGGAGGACAACAGTAACTCAGTTTTTACTGTGGTTCCAGACATTTACCTTTTGTGTTGTGTTCTTGTGTTTTGTGCTTCTCCCATCCACAGAAGTGTTATCAACCACAGAATCATGACATCATACAATAGTTTGTGTTGGAAGGGAATTTAGAGGCAATTGAGTTCCATGGGTAGAATCACCCTCCCCTAGATCAGGTTTCTCAAAGTCCCATCCAACCCCATTATCCTGGATGACATGGGCAACTTCCACAACTTCCCTGGGCAACTCATGCCAGGGCCTCACTACTCTCACAGAAAATAATTCCTTCCCAGTATCTAATGTAATGCCAACCTCTGCTGGTTTGCAGCCCTTCCCTCTTGTACTGTTCCTCCATGTCCTTGTCCCAAGTCCCTCTCCAGCCCTCCTGAAGCCCCTTTAGGCACTGGCAGGAGCTCTGAGGTCTTTCCAGAGCCTTCTCCAGGTGAACATCCCAGCTCTCCCAGCCTGTCTCCAGGGCAGAGGGACTCCAGTCCTCTGAGCAACTTTGTGGCCTCCTCTGGACCACTCCAGCAGCTCCACATGAGAGGAGCAGCTCCACTACTGAAAGGAGTCTCAAAAAGAGAATGGAAGCGAGGGAGAATCATCTCCCTTGATGTGCTAGTCATGCTGGCAAAGAGATTTTCCCACCATAGAGAGTGTTTTGAGGCTTGTGCTCAAAAGCAGGTGTGAACAGAGCTTTGAACACCTGCAGAGTGCACAAAACCCCTGGAGAGAATTATTAATGACTTAAAGAAGCATGGTGGAATCTGTGTGGATGGGGAGGAAAGGGTTAAAGCCCATTGCTTCCCTACAGCATGATGGACCACACCCCAACCCCATTGTGCAGAGCAGCCACCGCAGCCTGGAGTCTTTCACCAATTAGTTACTGCTCACATTTCTCTCATTTCATACCTCACAGTTCAATAGCACCTGGTCACAGAAGACCAGAAGGTGGTTAAGATATTTCATTTGAAGGGGGAAGAATGGGAGGGGGAAAAAAAATGAAGGAAAAAAGAAAGAGTAAATGTGCTTATAGCATTCTCCTTTTCTGATGTATGCCTAAGAAGGAAGCAAGTTATTCTCAACACACAGAAATTGAATAATTACCTCTGTTCCTTAAGGCAGTGTTATCATATTCGATGTATTTTTTCATTAAGCATATCAGACAGAGATCAATGAACGTAGAAGAGTTCTCTCTTCCCTGTAGCACTGAATGCTAATGGTGCTGAACTGCCATGGTACCACACACCTCTCAGAAAGAAACAAATGCTGTGTGCTCCATTAGAAACCTGACTCTTTGATACACCCAGAAGAAAGCTCCATTTTGAGCACTGATGAATGGAAAGCTACAAATACACTGTTAGAGTAAGAAAGGATCTTTTTTTCCTTCTCTGAGCCCCCAACTAATGTTGTACATGCAGGAGACGGGAGCATGGCACAATGTCAGTCTCTTCTCGTGAAGGTTTGTTTAAAACACAAATGTTCACGTGCACACAGCCTGCCTACAACTATAACTGCAAAAGTTGAAAAATTAGGGGGTTTTTAGTTATTTTCACACATGAGAGTCAGCAGACTCATCAGAGGCAAGCATGATTTTGTGACTGTCTATTTTTCACTGAGTGCCAGCACCACACATGCTGGTTGTACCTGCCAGTTGATTGTGATGTAAATATGGAGTCATTCCACTAAAGCCTCTTTCTGACACTTTTTCAATGCCTGAAGCAGTCTGAAGCTTTCATAAGCCAACATGGAACAAAAAGCTACAGTTCAGGGCCAAAAGGAAAAAAGATAGCTTTTATTTGGTATTCATGTCATCTTTCCCATTTAACCAATAATATCTCAGAATTAACTTTGAGCAAGTAAAACTTAAACAGCAAGAAAATAGATCCAATTCACTTCATTATGTCTGATCAATAGAATTTATTTTGGAAATACAAACTGTAGTATGGATATGGATGCATTTGCATTATTCACTCTAGTCAATATAGGAAAAATGGGTATTTTGGCATTATTGTTCATATGAGTTTTGTGTCTACCTTTGTTCACATGAAACCCAACAAAGGGAGGCTTAATAACCCAAGTCTCTCTGAAAGAGCACAAACTTTTGTGTGTGAATGTAATTACTGACGAGCTGAAAAATGCCCTTCTGCTGCTGGAAACATTAACTCAAGATCCATAAAGAAAAAACAGATCTTGGGTTTAATTTGTCTGCATCATAAAGCATGGTGAACTATACTACTTCTATGAAAAGTCTCAAGAACAGAAACAGTGTAAGAACTGTATTTTCAATAGGATTTCTCACAGGGTTTAAGTTAAAAATAGATTAAGAAGATATGGATTCACTGACTTCAATAGAGCAATTATAATTTCTATAAACAGAGTATGTCCTGGATTTTATTGAACAAATACCATATTGAGAAAAGAGTGAGAGGAAACTATATTGTTTGGCACAAAATATTCCCAAGAGACTCCCACTGAAATACTTTAGAATAACTCAGAGAAAGAAGGAAAGATTGCACAAATCCTGCACAATATATCAGCTGTCTCCCTGCAGTCCTGAAGTAAGAATTAATCTTGGGATTATTCAGCTGTCATGTTTAAATAGCGGAGTTACGTAGTTTACCATTATCTTTGTAGTTAGAGTCAGGACAAATGATGCAATTTCCTGGTTTGTCAAACTTAACTTTGCTTTTGCTTTGGCTGAGAGGTCCCTTGTGGAAACACTGTGTAGTTTATTTATGGTTCATTTGTAAAGCAGATAGGTTCTGTTAAATAGACACGAGTTAGAAGTAAACTGATGTGCAAGCTGGTGAACATATTTTGCCCTACTTAAATTACATTTACCTCTATCTGTAACATTTCAGTCTGGCCTGCAGACACTGTACATTTTGTGCTCTGGATAAATCCGCATCATTGTGGATATTTATCCTAGCTGGACTATATCTATGCATCCAGGCTTTTTTCTGTTATGACAAACTGTGCCTATCCTGCTTTTGTCTTTTCTACCATTGTCACTCTGCTACCACACACAGAGCAACTGGTTCTGCACTAACTAAAAGGCTCAAGCTGATCCATTCTGTATTTGCCTGGTACTGGCTTTCCCAGGTCATCCTGATACAGTTGTGTAAGTACATTTGATATCCTAATAGGAAATAATATTATTCATGCTAATTGAAGGCAGCTTGACTTGATGTGGCCAGGAGTATGAAACCCAAGGAGAGCTAAATCCCCCACAAAAAACATGCTGAACACTGAAAAGCAGTTAAGAATTTTAGCAATATTGAAGACACTTTATTAAATGGAAAGATTTGGGCTTCTGAAGCAATGGCCAATATGTATATGAATTAGGCATCTGGAGAGATTATTAAAAAAGAAACTCATTTAGAGGGAAATAAGCCCTGTAAGAAGTGGGCTAGTCATAAGGAAAGGATGTAGCCTGTAACTCATGCTGAGGAAGGGGTACATTAACACATTAATTTTAAGAGTCTCAATCTCACTTTTATTTATATTTAAGCTTTTAATCCTCGAATAATTAGTCATTACTAATATTTAATGACTGGTTTGCTAATTAGGTATCCCTAGATGGAAGTAAAGGCAGTTTAAACCCTAACAAACTGATCATTAACTACAGTAATTATCAAGTTCTTTGAGATTATTACTATTATAAACTATAATTAACAGTTTATAACAGCTATATTTTATTTTGTATTTTGTTTTCTCTAAAGAAAACATCCTGGAGTGCTGCTGTGAGGCTGTGCTAAAACTCTCACTGTGAGGAATGTAGTGAAAGCACCCATTTCCTCCAGTTCCAGAGGAATATATTTAAATATATTCCTAAAATAGCTGCTATAGTGTGTGGTTTGTTGTCAGGTGTTGGCTGAAGAATACACTAGTGATACGTTCTAGTAGATGGGGGAAGAGGGAAAAAAAGAAAAGAAAAGAAAAGAACTCATAAGATGTGGAGTGAAAGAAAGCCTAACTCAGACTCTGTAAATTTGCAGTTAACCTTTATAGTGGGTCAAGTCCCAAATTCTGTTCATTTTTGTCCCATTTCCTACCACAAAGAGTTTCTCTTGTAGTTTGCCAGCGAGAATTAAACTTGTCTCTCACTGCTGAACCATCAGACCTCGGAAATGGAGCTGACTTGACTCTTTTTTTCAGTAGTTTCAGTGAATTTGCAGTGAACTTTTCTTTTATAGAGATAGGATAACAGTAAGGGTAATTAGCTCAGCTACCAGCTAGCTAACTCATTTTTAGGTTTGAACCAAGATGGGTGCCTTTTCTCTTAAGAATTCTCCTAAGAATTTCTCTTAAGGGTGTTAATTACCAGAAACATATGGCTAAATATTGCATTCTGGGCAGAAAATCAAACTAGGTCTAACCTAAATTTGACCAGCTGAGTGTCTGTATTTCATTTCATACATTGACTTGGTCTCCACTGATGATAAAGATAGCTTGGATAACTAACTCATATACAGACTGCTCTGTGTAGGTAGATGTCTGCTTCTTAAGGATGAATAGATTTGAGGAATAAATCCCTTTATAGGTGAGTGATCTGCAGACTTTCCAGGAAGGACTTGATGATCAATAACAGCTCACCATTTCTTATTCACTCACCTATTCATATTCACAGCTCAGCACCACCAGATACATTTGTTGTCTGTCTCCCTGTTGTTGTTTCAATCATTATATTCATATGTAAATACCTCATGTTGTAATTATAATTCCTTAAATTCATCTATAATGCTTTGACCTAAGCATCTGGGCTCTAAAGGTCTGTCAGCTCATTAACATAATTTGTTTTCAGACTTTCTCCAGCAAAAAGCACTTGCTGACAGAATGATAGACTTCTTGTACCCCTCTTCTCATTTCATGTCTTGGATACTATCCCCAGGCTTTTTAACAGAAACTAGGCCTGCAAGCAAAATCTGATTTTCTCTTTTTCCTTAATTTAGTTCCTGATTTTATTGTTTAATTCAAGAGGAATTGCATCTGCTTTTCAGTTCTGAGGTGCAACCCACTTTGGACAGCACAGACTCAATTCCTCTGTGTTATCTGAAAACGTGGATTAAGCAGTCTAGTCCTGCTCTGTGATTCACCTTTCCTATTCCTCTTCCACCCCTCACATTTTCCTGAGTGCTTTTGCTGCCTTGTAAAGGTTAACTCCAGGAGCTTTACAGATTTTTTTTTTGAAGGTCCCTCGGCACTTCAGTTGCCCATTTTGACCACAGCTGTCTAGTTTACCCAGGACTTATCTCTCTGCCAACTTAGAGGTCTAACCTTAACCTAAGTCAAACTATAATTCACTCGCTTTTTCTCCGACATTCCCGTCTAAGTGTAGTGGACTCTGGACTATGACAAATGTGCTCAGGCAGTGCAGGAAACACTGAGCCACAAATTGTCTTGTCACAGAAATATAAACCCACCAGTTTTGCTCATTAGCAGGAATCCTGAACAGAAAGAGAGAATATAGAGCAGAGTGGGGACTGTCTATTGTTTTAATTATAATTGTATTCATTATAATAATTTTTGCTTTGTTTATTAGGTTATTTACATGATGAAATACCTTTAAGGGAGAGAGGCTAAAAATCAGAGTAGGGGCTGATACAGACTTTTTGTGGTGAGTGGAGTAAAGAAGGACCAGAAACAGGGATGGGAGTATAATTCAAGGGAGAATCCTAATATGGGTGACCAGGATAATTTCAAGGATTACTCTAGGAGTTTGCACTTGCACCAATGCAATCTGAATTTTGAGAGGAGAACTGAATGAGTATCTCTCCAGGAATCAGTCCTGACGAAGGTACCAAAAATTATATATTTATAGCAGACCTGCAGATAAATGCGTTCCTCTGATATGAAAGAATCTGCTGGAGTTCTCACATTTAATCCTCATTACATGAGGGATGAATAACATAACCCAGCCTAGCCAGTACATTTTCCTTAATCAATGATTAATATGAAACAAGAGAGAAGGGTACAAAGTTAAAACCAAGTTAAGAAATTGTCCAGGTTTTCACAGAGGTTGTGAGAAGCAGAAAGGAATATCTTTGACCAGAGCCCTAATTTTGCAGAAAATACATATAAGAACAAGATAAAATGAGGGAGTGTAGCAACCAGTGGTGTAGCAACCAGAAAAATATGATTCAAGGTGACAGTGTAGTAGTAGTCATGCCCTAAAGCATAACTGTGGACTTCAGGTTGCCATCCCATTCATGTTTAAAGAAACACTAAAACAACACAACAATCCATTGGGGGAATTAACTGATCCATTAAAGGGGGTCACAACCAAAAATTACCTGGTTAATTTGGGAAAATATTCATGGCTAAAGCGAAGAAGAGGAAAAACACAATTTAGGGGTTAGTCTGAGATTTATCCCTGGCCTCAGATCATCAGTTTGTGTCATACTGCTCAGCAGGTGATGGGATAGGTGCTTGTAGCAGTTCCAAAAGCAGCCTGGAGGAACCAGGAACATACTCCAGAGGAGTCAACCCTGTTAGCAGGTCAGGATGGTCCTGAACCTGCTTAACCTGAAACATCAGGATGAGAGCCATAACCTCTGTGTTCCCCACTGGATCTCACACATAAATCAACTTGCTCAGCATAAGCTGATGCAGCTGGTTCAAGCAGGGTGACACATTGCAGTCCCACACATCACAAAATCCCAGACTAGCTGGGGAGCAGCCGTGGTGTTGGAAGCAGCTCAGGACAACTCTGCTGTCTTCCCCCTTTAGCCACGATGTTGAGCTGTCACTTCTGTGGACAACACAGTGGTGGAAAGCTAGTTTTTAGCAGATGAGAATCTGTCTAAGTACTCAAACACAAAATGCAAATACTGCTGCCTTTAATTTACTACATGTACACTGTCAGAGCACAGCCACCCTGGTATTTTTTTGGGTTTCTGATTCCATAGGAACCTGTTTAGAGGGCAGGAGACCAGAAACTGTGTGAGAGCACAATATTTTCCTCAAAGTCATAAGGCAGCCCAAGAATCTAATGAATCATGAGAGCTTCTTAATCTAAATTTACACAAAATTGTAGGCACCACACAGTAGAGATAGCTTAGCTGTACACCTCAGCTGAAATAACTTTTCTCATTGGAAATGTAACGTGCAGTAGTATCAGGCAGGGAAAGCAGCTCTAACTTCCACCATTATGAGGCAGTTTGTCAAAGTTCCCCAGGGAATCTTCATGCTTCCCATCATGTTTTGTAACAGGGAACGCCAGCTTTGTAACTCTCAAATCACAACTGGCACATAAAGGATGTGTACTTTTAAATGCAGTTTGTATATGTGAAATGCAATTGTCTAAGTGATACAAATTGGCTCTCTCTGAGGTTTTATTAAAGAGAACTTGATGCTTGATGATAGCCTTCCATTTACATAATTAAGACAGATGTTGCCACTGCAAAAGGCTCTACAGCATACTGTTATTTCTGTTGTTTTATCATTATATCAGTTGGTTGGTTATATGGTAGTTGGAAAATTTGGAGCTGATATTTTTTTAAATACTAGTACCCAGTCTGCTGTTGTTACTCTTTATTTTACTTATTTTAAAACATATCTTAGATCCTGCTGTGCACTCATGAACAGGAAGATAGTTTGAAATATGAAAGAAAATAATCAATTTACAAGTTAAAAATCCTACTTTTAAAATGACAATTTAAAGGGGGAAAAAGAAAAACCCAAAAAGCAAACCCAAGCTAAAAATTCAGGTACAATCCCAAATGGAGAATCTTTTATCCTGAAAGAAGTGGTTCCTTTTCAGTCTAAGGCAAATTAGACTAAACATCATTATCAGCACCAAGACTGTTTATCAGCTTTACTGGGAAGGTCCCACTTCTCTGTTGGTTTATACTGACATGAAAATAATCTGACCCCCTGGTATCTAAGGGTCAAACACTCAGTGATCACTATTTTGTTTTTAGTAGACATTTATTAAATCTAAACAGACATCAGGTTCAGCAGTGAGAATTAAATAGGTTTCTTGTAAATAGCCTTGCTTTTGCTGATGGAAATGGTCTTTTGGTAGCTAATGAGCTGCTGGTAAAGGACACACTTTTCTGCTCAGAGTGTGTGGTTGCAAATAATGTAGGTTGGACCTTTTTACCCTTTTTACCAGAAATTATTAACAAAAGACTTTGGTTTGTTGTGCAGCAGCAAGTGTTCATGTCTAGGGTCTCTCTGTGGCCAGGACTGATCATTAGAGTCTCACTTCAAAATTCAAATTGCATAGCAGCTGAAAGTCACTCTGAAATGCACAAACAAAAACCTCTAGCTTTGCTTCCCCTATTTATTTATTTATTTATTTTAAATTTCTGTTCCCGCACTGTCCCAGAATGAAGAGCTGCAGGGATGGAACTACCAGTGGAACTCATCCAACACAGAGGGCTGAAATATTTGGAGTGTGGGATCTTAAAGATCACCTCATTCCACCCCCCTGCCATGAGCAGGGACACCTTCCACTATCCCAGGTTGTTCTAAGCCCATCCAACCTGACCTTGGACACTTCCAGGGATGGGGCAGCCACCCTCCCAGGGAAGAATTTCTTCCTCGTATCTCCTGTAAACCTACTCTCAGTTTGAAGACATTCCCTCTTGTCCTGTCACTCCAGGGAAGTTCCTCTCCATCTTCCCTATTATGCTTGCATAATAGGAGAGACAATTGGGCTCCCCATTATGTTTGCAAAAACATTGAAGCCTCACCTTATTTTTTTTTACCATTGGTTTGGGTTTTTTATTTTACTTTTAGATGCATTATTTCTTGCTTCCATACTACATCATATGGAATAGTTCGATCTTGTATCCCCATTATTTAGAAAACAAGCAATTCCACTCTTAAAGCCTTTAGTAAATGAGTTTTACAGAAGATGAAAAAGTAGACTGGGTGAAATCTAATAAATCCTTTGGATGATGTGAACATTTCCCTGAATTCTTTATCATTATTAACTATTAGATGCATGTTCACAGCACCCTTTTGATCTATCACTAAAGTCTAAATTACATTCTCTCTGGCTTTCTCCATTTACAAAGCCTGCAAATCAAAGCAATTCTCATATTTTCCAGTGTCTGAAGTCACTTAGATTTGGCCCTATAAATCCTCATGAGGGTCATTTTTTGGTAAAATATCTAGTGTATTTTACGCCATCATCAAACTTTGAAATAATGTAAAAATCAACGGATGCATTGGAAATTACAACCTTAGCTAAGAAACTACCATGAAAATTTACAGCATTAAATTCTGGACACCTGTGCTTGTGTTAGTTGTCTAGTAGCCACAGGCTTCACAGATAAATTATAAGTAGTAAAAGTCTAATTTAAGGTCTTTGAGTTGTACTGTGAGTTCTTTCTCTTTACTGAATATATATAAAAGCTATGGAGACCAGCTTCCAAACAAATATATCTAAGTGTAATTTTCAGAGTTGAGAAGAGTTAGTAAATTTGGATTTTTGCTCCGTCCAACATGAATTCCAGTTACAAATCACTTTTACAGAGAACTTTTAACACTGGGAATATGTTGGCAGGTAAATAACATACTTCTATTTATCCATCTCCAGAACAGGTCTCACCATGGGGGTGTTCCTGATGAGGAGCTGGGATTTGGTCCCTGGAGTGGACTTGGAAGATAATCTAGTTTTCCCCTTGGCGAAACTATGTTGACTGAAAAAAAAAAAAAAGGAAGAAAAGTAAAAAGAAAACAAGAAAAATAAAGTAGGAAAAGAAAGAGAGAAAGAAAAACGAAACTTTATTTCTTGTCTCCTTATTCAAAGTGGTTATACAAATATCTTTGGAATTTTGTTTGATTTTGCAACCTTGAACCTTTTACCTAGACAATTAAAAAAAAAAAGATAACCAAGATATAATAAAATACTGATGCAACTCGGACATCTACTCCAGCTACTCAGGAATCTCTCAGGAAAGGTTTCCTAGGTTTCGTTTTTCTTCCTCTTATAGGAACTTTTTTTTCTCAGTTTGGTTAGTTTTGTGATTTTGTTTTGTTGGGTCTTTTTGTTGTTGCTTGTTTGTTTGTTTTGTTGTTATTTTTTTTTGGGGGGTGGTTTTGGTTGTCTTAAATTCTTATTTGTAAATAAACATGAAATTGCTTCAAAGACTAGAGCAAAAATTTACAAGTTGGAGCTTCATCTGAGCTGGAACTTCATTCCAGAGACAAACTGTAAGCAATTTATCAGCAAGTATGGAAAAACAAAAATTCAAGATATGCCAAGCCTGTTTAACAAACATTATGCGTTTAGTATCATGGAAGAAATCGAGCAAGCAAGGGACACAGAGAGAAATCAATATTGTTCACCGCTGAATAACCACAAATCATTTCATGAAAAAAATTGTATTCCATTTTATAAAATGGTGGCAGTTAAAGCCATTAGCTGCTCAAGACTTTTGTTTAACTGGAAACTGACTGGCTTCTGGAAGAAAAGTCGGTTTAAGCAGGGCAGTTTCTCCCTGGGCAGCCACGGGGCGATGGAATGCCCGGCTGACGAACCCCACGTGTGCCCGGGGGAAGCCGCACGCGTGGCCGCTCCTGCACCTCTATGGAGCTTTGCCAGGGAGCAGTGACTGCAGCTGGTGGGTGAAGCTGCAGCAGGGAAACCGCGAGAAGCCGAGACGAAGAAGAGAAGGAGAGGGCACTCGTGTGTGGTCCAAGGAAGCTTTATTCCTGAACGATTCAGGAACAAGTGAACCTCCTAGCGAGGACTCCACGAGGGATTATAAAGGACACATTTCTGAGGAGCGGGAACATAACACAGCCAATGGGGAGAAACCAGGGGAGGAGTGAGGGACTTGGCAGGACCAATGGGGGTCATACAGGGGAGGGGAGAAGCCCACAGGACAAACCAGTTTAGGGGATTAGGGTGATTGACAGCGAATTTTCTGGAACTAAATGAGAGGAACGGGGTTGGAACAGGCAGGAGAGGGAGGCAGCACAACTTGGATTGACAGAGCTATATCTGGAAAGGAGTGGAGGAACAGGGAGACTGACACATTGACTGACAGTTCAGGGGTGGGAAAACTTTGTGGTAAACAACTTGGAAGGGACTATTCTGAAGGGATAAAATGGGGTACAAGTGTTAAACCATTATAAACTAACTAACATTAAATAACTAACTATTATAATGGTACAACTGAAAGAACTCATAAAAACACACTGCTACAAAGCAGTATATTGTAGATGAGGCAGTAGAAACTCTTAGCGCTCGTATCTTAAATGTAACAAGGACTGGAGAAGGGAACCACTAGTGCCAACCAAACGTGGGTAAGAACTTGCCAAAAGCTCTATGGAAACTACCAGCGAGTCTGGGATAATCTCTGCAGGTCTACAGCCTGCACCCCTAAGAAGCAGGGTACTTTTTGGCACCCACCCAAATAAGATACTATTTTCCTAATTCAGATGCTCAGCCTTTTGGTAGAGAGATCTCCAAGTGGAAGTCTCTAGAAGATATTTTCTATTTCCCTTTCACTGATCAAGGAAACACAACATTTATTTACAGACTATTTTACTAAGTGCCCAAAAAATAAATACAGCTTAGATAATCTAATTAATTAAATTGACTGAGTATGCGAGTAAATAAATATATGTATAAACATGTGAATGCATAAAAGTAATTAGAGATGGTGAATGAGAAAATGAAAATCTCTTTGTTTCAGGCAGGAGATGTAACTTTTTCCACACTAAAAGCTCTCTAGTGACAGTAGTTGATCATCTTCATGCAAAAATGCATCTGCATGTTCTTGAAGCAGCTCTCCTTGAAGGCAGCTGTCCAGGAAGGCTGGTCCTGGTGCCTAAGTGGCACAGTGCCTGCTTTTACCACTGAATCCAGGCAGACAAATGTTTTCTCTGCAGAGGCACCAAGCAGAACGTCTCCCAGACATTTGTGGACAAAAGTCAGTCATGAGCTTGGGCAAAAATGTGTTGTCTTCTAGATGGCTGTGTACACAGCTTTAGACTGGAACTTGTTAGTATCTGAATGGTTCAGAGAGGAAATAAAATATTCCATCAAAGTTAGGGCTGGCTGGGTAGATCTACCTATTGATCCACCTGCTGATATGCCTGCCCCTGTTAAGATTTCAGACCCCTGAAAGTCTAGTTATGACCCAGTTATCAACAAGCTTGTTTTGTAAAAAGTCATTTGCAAACAAGTAATTTGATAGAAACATTGGCACTAAATGGGATATCCAACAAGATACCTGTAGGCTCTGGAGAGTAAGTTCTATGAGAAGCAGCTGAGGGAGCTGGAAAAGCCTGGAGAAAAGGAGGCTCAGGGGGGACCTTGTGGCTCTGCACAACTCCTGACAGGAGGGGACAGCTGGGGGGGATTGGGCTCTGCTCCCAGGGAACAGGGACAGGAGGAGAGGAAATGGCCTCAGGCTGGGCCAGGGGAGGCTCAGGCTGGACATCAGTAGGAATTTCTTCATAGAAAGAGTGGAAATGGAAAGGACTGCCCAGGAAGGTGTTGAAGTCATCAGTCCTGGAGGTGTCGAAGGAACTACTGGACATGACACTCAGTGCTCTGCTCTGGTTGACAAGGTGGGGATTGATCAAGCTTGGACTCAATTATCTAAGAGGTCTTTTTGAACTTAAATGATTCTGTGATTCTGTGACTGGGGGGCAGTCCATGAAGAAGATTGGATATTTGGAAAAGAAAGAAGCATATTGGAAAAGAAATGTCTGTAGCTGGGGCAGGACATCTTTGCAAGAGATGCAATCAATGCAGCAGTCAAGCTACAGCATTCACAAAATCACACAAAATTTTCCTCTATTATTATAGATATAAGTGTTGTCTTTTGATGAAAA
>VWZV01017128.1:284842-371814 GCA_013397155.1 Irena cyanogastra | reverse complement strand
CCTTTTTTCCCCCCTTTTTCCTCCCCAGCCTGCAGAGGAGGGGAGCTGAGCTGGGTGGCGAAGCAGAGCTCACGGGGGGCTCTGCTGGAGTCCCTGTCACATTTGGGGACCGGATTTTGTGCAGCTGCCGGTTCCGAGTGAGGAAACCCAGCGAGGAGCCCGAGCTCTGGAGCTGCCCGGCCTCTGCTCCTCTGCTCTGCTCCCTCCACCCCTTTTTTTGTTCCCAAGACAATTCCGGAGTGAGAATTCCCCGCAGCCCAACTCCTGGAGATGCCGCTGCCATCCTCCCGCAGAGTTTTACACGGGGATTTTTTCGCTGCAGCTCGCTCAGCTCTCAGATATGAACTAAGCAGCGAGTTTGTGGGGGTTTTATTTTATTTTTTTTTCGCGCTGGATGTGCTGGAACGAGATACCTACTGTGCGTGCTCTTGTGTGCTGCAGGGGAGAGATCTGCTCCGAGGGCTGTGGTTCACCAGCTGAATAATGCCAGCATTGTCTGGGCGCCCTTATTTCCAGCCTGCACCATTAGAAGTGAATGGAAAGGTCAAGGAGATGAGTCACAGCGAACACAAGTGTCATTCTGCTCAGGAGAAGTGGGAAAAAGGAGCTTCCAAGAGAGGTGTTTCAGCTCTGCTTGGCTGGGCTGGCAGGGAAAAGGAGAGGAAATGCTGGCTGGGATCTGCTGGAGTGTTCAGGCACCCAAAAAACACCAGCGAAGGGCTGGGCTGGGCTCTGGCAGCTGGGGCTGCACTGGGCTCTGCTGGGAAAATCCAAGGATGCTCTGGAAAAGCTGGGCTCCAGGCTGGGCTGTGGAAAAGCTGGGTTCTGGAAAAGCTGGGCTCTGGAAAAGCTGGGCTCCAGGCTGGGCTGTGGAAAAGCTGGGTTCTGGAAAAGCTGGGTTCTGGAAAAGCTGGGCTCTGGAAAAGCTGGGCTCCAGGCTGGGCTGTGGAAAAGCTGGGTTCTGGAAAAGCTGGGCTCTGGAAAAGCTGGGCTCCAGGCAGGGCTCTGGAAAAGCCAGGCTCTGTTAAAGCTGGGCTCCAGGCTGGGCTCTGGAAAAGCTGGGCTCTGTTAAAGCTGGGCTCCAGGCTGGGCTCTGGAAAAGCCAGGCTCTGTTAAAGCTGGGCTCCAGGCAGGGCTCTGGAAAAGCCAGGCTCTGTTAAAGCTGGGCTCCAGGCAGGGCTCTGGAAAAGCTGGGCTCTGGAAAAGCTGGGCTCCAGGCTGGGCTCTGGAAAAGCCAGGCTCTGTTAAAGCTGGGCTCCAGGCTGGGCTCTGGAAAAGCCAGGCTCTGTTAAAGCTGGGCTCCAGGCTGGGCTCTGGAAAAGCCAGGCTCTGTTAAAGCTGGGCTCCAGGCTGGGCTCTGGAAAAGCCAGGCTCTGTTAAAGCTGAGCTCAGAAAGCGAGCAGCTGCACCGAGGGGGGCTGGCAGCTCTGGTTCTCTGGGACAGCCCCTGGTACCCAGCAGGAAACAATTCCTCCAGATCCGTGGGGAAATTCCTGATGCTCGGCCAGAATCGCCTTTCCTCAGCTTTCAGAGCCAGGTGGGGGGAAGGGGCTCCTGGAGAGGGCCTGGGGACAAGGACACAGGGAAAGGACAAGGGACAAGGGATTCACACTGCCACAGGGGTCACGGGAAGGAATCCTTCCCTCTGAGGGCGTTCAGCCCTGGCCCAGGGTGCTCAGAGCAGCTGTGGCTGCCCCTGGACCCCTGGAAGTGTCCCAGGCCTGGCTGCAGTGACCTGGGATAGTGGCAGGTGTCCCTGGATGAGCTTTCAGGCCCCTCCCGACCCAAACCATTGCGTGGTTCCATGATCACCCCTGAAATTCTGGTGGGATTTTCGTGCTGGGGTCCCCATCTCTCCCTGCAGCGTCCCAGGGGAGGAGCGGAGCAGCAGCTCCTGGAGCTGAGCCTGCCCCTCTGCAAATGCCCGTTTGTAAAGGAAGCTTTTTGAATTTCCTGCCCAACTCCTGCTCCAAGGAGCCCCAGGATGGAGGGGCAGAGCCCTGGGAAGGGGAATGTGGCTGGGGGGCTCCTCCGAGGGGGTGGCATGGGCTGGGCTGGGGACCTGGCCACAGCTTTTCCCTTTAACTGCTGCTGGAATTGCACTGGGACAGGGCACAGAAAAAGTTCAGGGCTTGTCGATGCTTTTTTGCCAGGGTGGAGTTTAAATCCTGGGCTCCTGTACCTGTGGGTTTCCTTTTTCACGCCCTCCTCTGGGTTTATCAGTTTGGCTCTTTGCTTTTCCGTGTCCTGGCAGGGAAACAGCCCCGGGGCATTGGGGATCGCGGTGTGCTGCCACAGACTCCCCTGCGCATCGTCCAGCACTCCTTTGGGGTTTTGGCAGCATTTGAGCCCTGAAAGTACAGTGGAATATTGACATTTTTGATTTCTAGCCAGTGGATTTTTCAGTTCTGAAATCACTCTGCTGGTGTAAAATAGATATTCCTCTGAAAAAAGAGGGAAAGCTTCAGAATCCTGATTTATTCTGCACATTCAGAACACACCTTCAGCAGGGGACCAAAGCCAAGCCTTTTCCTTGTCCCTCTAATCGGGGCTAATTTCCATAAACAACTTTGCAAATGAATTTGCCAGCTCGGCTTTGATCCGAGGTGGCCAAAAATCCCACCAGAATTCCAGTGGATATCAAATGTCTGGAAGCTGGGACTGGTTTGCTGGTGAGGCTACAGGATCAGGGAATGGTTTGGGCTGGGAGGGCGAGGGCAGTGGTGCTGAGCGAGGGCTGGAGCTGATTTTGGGGGGCTGAGCCTGGTTTGGGGTGAAACATTGGGATTGTGCTGATACTCCATGGAAATTTTGGATTTCTGCAGAGGGATGAGAGCTGGTGTTTGGTGTTTGGCTGAAGGTGTTTGGTTTTTGGCAAGCAGGGAGATGGTGGGAGCAGAGCTGAGTGAAGGCTGGAGCTGATTTTGGGGAGCTGAGCCTGGTTTGGGGTGAAACATTGGGATTGGAACCTTTGTGCTGGTATTCCATGGAAATTCCAGATTTCTGCAGAGGGATGAGATATCCCTCAGGGAGATGGAGGGAGCAGAGCTGAGCGAGGGCAGGAGCTGATTTTGGGGAGCTGAGCCTGGTTTGGGGTGAAACATTGGGATTGTGCTGATACTCCATGGAAATTCCGGATTTCTGCAGAGGGATGAGGGGATGGGAGGAGTTTTCCTGCTGCCAGGAAGGGAGAGGTGTGGCACAGCAGAGCTGAGCGAGGGCTGGAGCTGATTTTGGGGAGCTGAGCCTGGTTTGGGGTGAAACATTGGGATTGTGCTGATATTCCATGGAAATTTTGGATTTCTGCACAGGGATGAGAAATCCTTCAGGGAGATGGTGGGAGCAGAGCTGAGTGAGGGCTGGAGCTGATTTTGGGGAGCTGAGCCTGGTTTGGGGTGAAACATTGGGATTGTGCTGATATTCCATGGAAATTTTGGATTTCTGCACAGGGATGAGGGCTGGAGGTGGTGGGAGCAGGGCTGGGGTGTGATTCCACGGGAGAAGCCTTGAAGCAGGGCACCAACCTGCCTGGAAATGCCCCCTGGAGGGTTTTCCCTGGAAAATCCGAGGCTGCCCATGCCTCAGACACGGGATCTGCTGCCTGGGGGCTGCTCAGAGGAATTTTGGAAGGATCAGCGCTGCTCTCCCTGCATTCCTGATGCTCATCCCGGTGTTTTCCTCCGCCTGGTGTGACAGGAGGGCAGGTCCCTGGGAGTCCCCGGTGGTGTCTGTGCCCCAGGAGAGCCGGCAGGGCTGGGAGGGAGCGGATTTATCCCTCTGGCACCCGGGATGAGATTGGAAAACTGCGAGGAATGTTCTCTCAGCGGGGCTCGCCGGCAGCGGGAGAGGCACATTATCACGTCCTGGGCACTTGCGGGGAGAAAGTCCCTCACTCTGCCTCTCTCAAAGGTTTAAATTAAAACAATCTGCCTTTTCTGCAGCTCTTGGATGCTTTCCCTGCTGACCTCGGGAGCTGGGATGGGAGGAGGAGCCAACAGACCCGAAATGGCTCTGGGTTTGGGGTTTTTTTTTGGTTGGTTTTTATTTTTCTCTTCAAATCCTGAATCCCTGCAGGACGCAGAAGAGCAAAAGAACGAGGGCCACATCTGCTGTGGGCACATCCATTTCCCAGCGCTCTGCAATGGAGGAGCTGTGCCAGTGAGGCTGCAGGGAGCAGGCACACGCTTTTCCCCTTTTCCAGCCACACGCATTCCCAGAGCAGACTGGGCAGGGTCAGCCTCTCCCCCCTGAATCAGGACAGCAAAGCCAGGGTGCTCCAGAGCCTTTGTCACCATCCCTAAGGATGCTGGATCCCTCATCCCCAAATTCCCAACGCAGCCGTGCTCTCTGCGCTGGCAGTTCTGCTTGGACTCGCTGATCCTTGAGATCTTTTCCAAATTCTGAAAATCATCCCGGGGTTCTGCTCTGACCCTCTGACGCTGAGGCCGAGTTTTGTCCTGGCCCAGGGCCCCGTGGATGGGCAGAAATTGGATTTTTTTGGCTCCCTGGCTGTGCCTTGCAGCACTGCCCTGGTCTGCGTGGAGCTGGGGGTGGATCCGGGGCCAGGAGAAGCCTCTGTTGGTTTTGGGAATTTGGGCAGGGAAGAGGCACAAAGAATCACAAAACTTCCCTCCATCACTTCCTGCTGCTGCTCTTCGCTGCCCACGGGAGTTTTTTGGAGTTTTTCCAGGATTTTACAGTCCCTGGGTGGGATTCAGGGTAGGAAAACACAGTGGGATTTCTTATGGCAACCAAACTGATCTGGATTTTTCCTGTGAAAAATCTGGGACAGAGTCAGAGCACAAGTTAAAGGTGTTCTGCACGGCATCATTGCTCCCAAATTACAAAACTTCCCTTCATCTCTTCCTGCTGCTGCTCTTTGCTGCCCACGGGAGTTTTTTGGAGTTTTTCCAGGATTTTACAGTCCCTGGGTGGGATTCAGGGTGGGAAAACACAGCGGGATTTCTTATGGCAACGGGGATGACACCAAACTGATGCAGATTTTTCCTGTGAAACAGGAACCAGAGCCAAACCCAGAGCTTGGTTTGGGTGTGGAAATACCCATAAAGAACTTGGGGCTCCTCAGCTGAAGGGAATTCAGGATGCACACCAATAAAGCCCGGGCTGCTGCAGGACACACAGAGGCTGAGTTAAAGATGTTCTGAGGGGGCTGAGAACCCAGCAGGGTTTCCCTGCCTGCAGTCCCTCCTCCAAAGCCTTGGCCAGAGCAGCCAGGTCCCTCCTTGCCCTGGGGACCCCAAACACTGAGCAGCTGAAAGGAGCAGCACCCCGTGAGCCTGCACAGAGCTGAGCCTCTGCTGCTGCCCCATTCCTGTGGGCTGGGATGGATTTTTAGGAATTAAGCTGAAACATCTGCTTTTGGGGGAGTGAAATCTGCCCCGGGCTTTGCTTCAGCTCAGAAAGCCACGGTGGAGTTTGGGGCTTTGCTTGGTGATTTTTGTGATGGTGGCAAAATGCCCAAAGTCAGTTTTAGTCTATGGGAAGTCTAAAAATAGATGTGGGAGATGAGAGGGAGCTTCTGTGGATCTGATGCTGAGTATCAGAAGTGCCCCAAGAAATTAATTCTGGGGGAATTTCCTTCCTGTTTTATTGAGCCAGGGGTGACAATGGAGGGAGTGCTGGTGCAGACAGGTAGGCCAGGCCTGTGCAGTGTCAACTGACACAGGAAAATGTGGAAAATTCTTCTGGGAAGTCAGGCCTGGTTGGGAATAATCACTGGCGAACCCTGGAGGTGAAATAACCCAGAGTTACTAACCCAGAGTTAAGGGATGGGTGTGAGGCAGGAGCTGCTTTTGAGCTGAATTTGACCTGTAATGTCCTGGGGTTGATGTTAAATTACTCAGTTATTTGTGCATGGCAGTGATGGGCTTTTCTGGATCTTTTCTGCATCCATGTCCTGGTGGGTTTGGGCAGGAGGAACCAGGAGAAGGCAGAGTGCTTTCCAAACTCTCCCAGGCTGGAGTCCTGTGTGGAGCTGCTGTTGTATTTTCTAGGGTGATTTCTCCCTTCTCCTTGCTCTGGAGTAATTTCTCAGCATGCTCATGAAGGGATCACTCTGAGTGACTTCTTTGCATTATAAGGACAATATTTCTTTTCCTGTAGCTATGGAAAATCTCCCTTCCCTCTGGGTTGGAAATGAGGGCACAGAAAAAATGTACCCAGATCAATTTTAAACCCAGTACCAAGCTGTTCATATGCTGTTTATTTAGTGATGAGGAGAACATCAAAATGCTCCATGCAGGAATCAATCTTCCTAAAACACAGGATAAAATATGCTGATAACTCAGCAGCTGCCTTGTCTCCAGGCTCCTAAATATTTCCTTCCCTCATTTCTCTCCCAGTGCCTTTAACTCCTCAGCGTGCAGGGATTGGTGTAAAAACACCAAGCACAAATTCTCCCTGTTCACAAAAGGTTGGAATTGCCATCCTGTGCTTTTCCAGATGCTGGAATTGTGTTCCTCCCCTCATTTCTCCCAAATGTCAAAGCCAGGGGGATGAATGGCTCCCAGAGCTGGAGTGACAGGGATTCTTGTCTCAGCTGCACCACAGCCAGAGCAGGAGCTGAAAGAAAACCCCCAGAGGGTGACCCCAAAGATTGGGATTTGCAGCAGCATGGACCAGCTGTTAATGGGGAAAAATGGGGTTGGGCTTGGAAGGGAGGGGATGTCTGTCAGGAAAGGATGGGCTGGGGAGGCAGAGATGGATTTTATCTGGGATTTCTTCCCAGCTGGGCACGGCAGGGATGCAGCAGCTTCCCTGGGAAGGGCCTTGCAGTTGTTCCCTGACATCCCACTGCTCTCAGGGACTTCTGCATCCACCCCAAATCCCCTTCCTTATCTCTAAGGAAATGATGCTCTGGGGCTTTTAATTTATGCTGCTGCCCTGATAAATCCTCAGGCTCTCTGGGGATAGGAATCACCCCAAAAAAATCCTGGACCTGGTGATCCTTGAACCTGACATTCCATAACTCTGTGGTGATAATTCTGTAACTGCAGAAGTTGGGCAGGGTTGTAGGGAAGCTGCCCTGCTCAGAAGCTGCCAGAACTCCAGGGATAAAAGCTGGATTTGAGCACCCAGGGCAGGGCAGGGCTGAAATTCAGCTCAAAGGAGAGCTCTGAGTTCTTGGCACACCTGGAATTCAGGTGGGTGAGTCTCCCGTGGCAGTGGAAGCAGTCCCAGTGAATTCCTGGTCGCTGCTGTTTTGCTCCTGGGTCTGGGAATTCTGCAGAGCTCCAGAGAGTTTCCTGCATTTTGTGCAGCTCCTGGGTGGGAGGCAGAGCTGAGGCTCCCCAGGAACAGGAACCTGCCTGTGCTTTAATGTGTTTATTTTGCACCCTGCCTTTTGCCCCGTTCCGTGTCCTTGGAAGGGCTTTCCTGGATCATCCCTCCCACGGATCCCCTGCATTTCTCAGACACATTTATCCCTCTTTTCTGATGACACCTTGCAGCTTTATTTAGGGAGATGCCCCATTTGCCATTCACCTGGAGGAAACACCAGCAGAGAATTTCTGCCTGATTTAGGATTCCCCATTTTTAACCAATATTCTCTGAGCTGACCCTTCCCAATCCTCAGTGCCAAATTTTTATTATCCCAGCCCTGCCTTGCTTTACCACCCCCACAAAAACAAACAGCCCCATCTCCTCCTGCCCTCTATTGTTCCTCTCTTTTGTGCTGAGTACAGTAATGCCTCTGAGCCACCCCAGGGCTCCCTGCTTCCCATCCCTCTCACAAAGGCCCCATTTTCCCCTCCTCTGGGGGCTTGGGGGCTCTTTGCTCCAGAGGAAAAGAGCCCCTGCCTTTTTGTAGCTGTCACTTTTCCCTGCTCCTTTAATTAGATTTGATCCCACTTGTCTTTTTGTTTCCCTTTGACCCTGCTTTCTTTTTTTTTTTTTTTTTTTTTTTTTTTTTCCTGCAGGGAGGGAAGTTTTGGGGGAGTTTGGCAGCTCCTTTCCTACCTGGCTCACACAAGGCTCCTCCTTCTTGGGTTAGCTTGGGAGGAACTTGAATTCCAAGGCTCCAAACTCTCCCAAATATTTTCTTTTTGGTGGGTTACACACTCGGAATTCAGGTTGGGAGGAATTTGAATTCCAAGGCTCCAAACTCTCCCAAATATTTTCTTTTTGGTGGGTTACACACTCGGAATTCAGGTTGGGAGGAACTTTATTGCCAGGCTCCAAACTCTTCCAATATTTCCTATCTGTGGGATTGCATATTTGGAGTTCACATTGGGAGGAACTTGAATTCCAAGGCTCCAAACTCTCCCTAATATTTCCTGTTCGTGGCGTTGCACACTTGGAGTCCAGGTTTGGAAGAACTTAAATTCCAAGGCTCCAAACTCCCCCAGATATTTCCTGTTTGTGGTGTTGCACACTTGGAATTCAGGTTTGCCAGGCTCCAAACTCTTCCAATATTTCCTATCTGTGGGATTGCATATTTGGAGTTCACATTGGGAGGAACTTGAATTCCAAGGCTCCAAACTCTCCCAAATATTTTCTTTTTGGTGGGTTGCACACTTGGAGTTCGATTGGGAGAAATTTTCTCCCAAATATTTCCTGTTTGTGGCGTTGCACACTCGAAGTCCAGGTTTTCTTTCCAGCTCTTTGCGTGGCTCCCCCAGATTTCTGCCTCCCTGGATGTGTTGACGCTTCTGTCCCCATTGGAAGTAAAATATTCACGAATATTCATGGCTGCTTTTCCAACCACAGGACCTGACCCCTCCTCATGCACCCCCTGCTGTGTCAGGGCTCTCATGTGCTGATCCCTGCTCCTGCTGGCGTTCCAAGGGTCGATGGTTTAGCCCCAGCAGGATTTCTGGTACAGCCGAGCTGTTCTCACCAACATCTCACCGCTCAGAGTCCCCCAGCTCAGAGCCCAGGCACAGGCTGGGGTGGGAAGGCACTGCCAGCTCTGTTTGCAGTGACCAGGCTGAGGTCATTCCTGCCATCCAGCCCTGCCATGCCCTCATGTCCTGCCAGCCAGGCTCTTTGGGACATGCCTGCAGATCCAGCTTCAAGCCCTGCCTAAGTTAAAGCCTCTCCTCCCTCTGCCTGTGCCGCTGCCTTGGGATGCTGCCTGTGACACTCCTGGGGTGGTTTTGGGCTGGCTGCATTTCCCAAAGCATCTTGGAGCCAGCTGCCATAGGATTGAACCATTTAGGCTGGAAAAACCTCCCAATCCCAGCACTAAACCAGGTCCCAGAGGGCTCTGTCCTCCCAGAGCACCCCTGTCAGCCCTGGGAAGAGATTTCTGCTCCTGGTTCCTTGCCCTGGGTGATGTTTTGTTTGTCTGAGTGGCACAGGAGAACAGTGTCTGGGTCCTCTTCAACCTCAGGGTTTTTTTTCCAAAGCCAAGCCCCACTCTGGGGTGGGTGCTGAAGGAGAAAACCTGGAGGTGATTTTGGCACAGCCAGTTCTGGATGTGACAACAGCTTTGCGTGGATTTTTGGGCACATTCCTGCCCCTTGTCTGCTCCACAAGCCTGGGGTTGTGATAAAAACTGTCCCAGGGCCATGGGGACATTGGTGACCATCCCCAGGGAATGACAGAGTCACCCCAGGGCTCTGCTGGGGGCTGGGAAACTGAGGCAGGGTCAGGTGCTTGGGGGGAAGTGATGATGCTTTTGGGGTGAGAAAACTTCCAGTCTGCGGTGTATGAAGCAGGTGTTTAATTAAGCCTTAATGAGGAAGGTGGGTGATTAAGGAGAGCTTTATTGGCTGCTCAGGTCAGCAGGGCTGGTGCTCAGGGCTCTCAGGAGCTCTCTCTTCTCCCAACTCTCCCTAATATTTCCTGTTCAGGCCTCGGTGTTATCACCCTGCTTATCAGAACAGAGGAAAGAAGCTCAGCAGGAACTTTTTGGGAGCCTTTGGAGCGATTAGAAGGATAATGCCGAGGTAAACACCCTGTGCTGTGCAGAGAGCAGTGGTTGATGTGGCAGGTATTGATTTCCTGGCTGGTTTTCACTCCTCTCTTCTCAGCCTGCTGCTTTTCTGCACCCTTCGGGAGGCTGAGAGCGATGCGGGCTCTGCTCGGTCTGTGCCAAGGCACGGGCAGAGAACAAATCCACCCCAGTCTGTTCAGTCCAGCCACGTGGGATTGATCTTTGGAGCCAGAACCCTCCTGTGGGGCTGCAGAATTCAGTGCAGGAGCAAAACCTCTCAGCCCTGGAGCTCGGGGCGCTGATTTTGCTGCTGGAGGTGCCCGAGGTGGCTGTGCTGGGTCTCGTTTGTGTCTCTGTGCTGTGAGTTCACTGCTCAGCACCCTGTAGCACCCAATAAATGAATGTTTTTGTGCTGTGTTCTTAATCAAATGTGATTTTTTTTTTTTATTTTTTAAATTTTTTTTATTGCTCGTCTCTTAAGGCGGGGTTCTGCCAGCCTCATTAAGGAAATTGCCACGGAGCAAACTGGGATTGTTGGAAAGCAAAGCCATGAATTCTTCCTCAGTGGGATTTAGGGTCTGGAAGAGTTCTGTGGGGAGCTTCTGCACAAAACCTCCCCTCCAAAAGCAGATTTACTTCCAAAGCTGGGCTTTGTTTGTTTCCCTTTTGAGAATTCAGTTGTCTGATGGCAAACTGGCTCTTCAGTGCTATCAAAAAGCAAAATAAAACCAAAACGTGGTCACTGGGCCTTCCCTGCATGGAACTATTGGGTTTTATCTCTTTTTAAATACATTTCACCAAGTTGGAAGGGATTTAGGAACCAGCACTAGAAGCAGTGGTGGGAATGTTGAGTTTTATCTCTTTTTTAATAGTTTCCAAAAAACTGGGAGGGATTTGAGAACAAGCACTTGAGGCAATGATGGGAATGTTGAGTTTTACTTCTGTTTTAATAGATTCGAGAAAATTGGAGGGGATTTAGGAACCAGCACCTGAAGCAGTGATGGGAATGTTGAGTTTTATCTCTGTTTTAATAGATTTGAGAAAATTGGAGGGGATTTAGGAACCAGCACCTGAAGCAGTGATGGAGGTTGGAGGCTGGATTTGCAGGGACTCACTGGAACAAGCCAGGAAGGGAAACTCCTCTCTGGAGACTCAGCATGGAGGGATTTAAGTGTTGAAGATTTGCTCAGATTGGTGAATTTCATCACATTTTGTGTGGAGCTTGAGAGTCCGGGTCTGCTTTGGGTGCCCTGCAGGAATTCCAGGAAAGGCTCATCCCAAAAGTGTGAAGCAGAGAGCCCTAAAAATGCCAATTCCAGGGTTTCAGCCTGAACCAGCCACGAGCAGGCATTTCTGACCCTTTTTCCATCAATTTTCCATTTCCCAGAGGAGGCAGAGCCCTCCCTGCTCCATCCCCCTGTCCCAGTGCCCTCGGGATTTTCCCAGGGGACAGCAGGGCTGGGACATCACTGCAGCCCCAGCAGCAGGGACAAGGAGAGCTCAGTGATTTTTTATAACTGTCATTGGCCCTTAATTAGATGTTTGATGCCAAAGTAATGATCATAAAAGGCTCTTTATTTCAAACAAACCCATGTGAATAATTCTGTAAATATTTGTCTGGGCCAGCCTTGGGCTGAGTCCTGGGAAAGCTTTTTGGATGAGGATCTTGGATCTTTCTTGTTGGCTTTTCTAGGAGTGTGTTTTGATTTTTTTAGATGCTATCTTTGGGTTTGAGTCCTCCTGGGTGGAGAATGGAAGACCTGAAATGACATCTCAGCTCTTAAATGCAGCAGATATTTCCAATGTCACCTTGTAAGCAGTTTAATAGGGAATATCTGAAAGGAGGGAAGGGAAAGTACGTGCAGCTGTGACCCAGATTTCCTAAAATCACCCCTTGGAACCCCATTGTGGCAGCTGTGGGTTCCAGGCAGATGAAGCTGGGATTTTATGGGAATATTGGTGAGGAAAGCTCTCGGAATAGTAGTGAGGGGTGGGTTTTGGGGTGGCTTTGCAGCCTGGGAAGGGTTTGGATCCCATGGAGAGGCTTTAATCCCCATGGAAGGGTTTGGATCCCATGGAGAAGTTTGGATCCCTGTTTTGGGGTTTGTGTCCCATGCAGAGGTTTCTATGCCCATGGAGGTTTGGATCCCTGTTTTGGGGTTTTTATCCCCATGGAGATGTTTGGATCCCTGTTTTGGGGTTTTTATCCCCTTGGAGAGGTTTTTATCCCCATGGAGAAGTTTGGATCCCTGTTTTGGAGTTTTTATCCCCATGGAGAAGTTTTTATCCCCATGGAGAAGTTTGGATCCCTATTTTGGGGTTTTTATCTCCATGGAGAAGTTTGGATCCCCATTTTGGGGTTTGTATCCCATGCAGAAGTTTCTATCCCTACGGAGAGGTTTTGATCCCATGGAGAAGTTTGGATCCCTATTTTGGGGTTTTTATCCCCTTGGAGAGGTTTGGATCCCTGTTTGGGGGTTTTTATCCCCATGGAGATGTTTTTATCCTCATGGAGAAGTCTGGATCCCTGTTCTGGGGCTTCTATCCCCATGGAGGGGTTTGGAGCCCATGGAGAGGTTTTTATCCCCATGGAGAAGTTTGGATCCCCGTGGTATTAATTTGGATTCCCATGGAGAGGTTTGGATCCCCGTTTTGGGGTTTCTATCCCATGCAGAGGTTTTTATCCCCATGGAGAAGTTTGGATCCCAGTTCTGGGGTTTCTATCCCAGGGAGAAATTTAGATCCCTGTTTTGGGGTTTCTATCCCATGGAGAAGTTTGGATCCCTATTCTGGGGTTTCTATCCCATGGAGAAGTTTGGATCCCTATTCTGGGGTTTCTATCCCATGGAGAAGTTTGGATCCCCGTTTTGGGGTTTCTATCCCATGGAGAAGTTTGGATCCCCGTTTTGGGGTTTCTATCCCATGGAGAAGTTTGGATCCCCGTTTTGGGGTTTCTATCCCATGGAGAAGTTTGGATCCCCGTTTTGGGGTTTCTATCCCATGGAGAAGTTTGGATCCCCGTTTTGGGGTTTCTATCCCATGGAGAAGTTTGGATCCCCGTTTTGGGGTTTCTATCCCATGGAGAAGTTTGGATCCCCGTTTTGGGGTTTCTATCCCATGGAGAAGTTTGGATCCCCGTTTTGGGGTTTCTATCCCATGGAGAAGTTTGGATCCCCGTTTTGGGGTTTCTATCCCATGGAGAAGTTTGGATCCCCGTTTTGGGGTTTCTATCCCATGGAGAAGTTTGGATCCCCGTTTTGGGGTTTCTATCCCATGGAGAAGTTTGGATCCCCGTTTTGGGGTTTCTATCCCATGGAGAAGTTTGGATCCCCGTTTTGGGGTTTCTATCCCATGGAGAAGTTTGGATCCCCGTTTTGGGGTTTCTATCCCATGGAGAAGTTTGGATCCCCGTTTTGGGGTTTCTATCCCATGGAGAAGTTTGGATCCCCGTTTTGGGGTTTCTATCCCATGGAGAAGTTTGGATCCCTGTTTTGGGGTTTCTATCCCATGGAGAAGTTTGGATCCCTGTTTTGGGGTTTCTATCCCTACGGAGAGGTTCCTATCCCCGGCAGGTGGGATGGGGAGGGAGGAGCTGGCTAATTAGCTCGGTAATTAGCTGTGATGAGGCTCCCCAGGGCTGTTTGTAATGCAGACACCGCTCGGGGCCGTTAATGGGGTTGCCTTTCTCCCCTGATGACCGAGGAGCAGAGATCACAGAGCTCTGCCAAGGCTGCCCTAATCCCCCTGGATTCCCATTTAATGGGAACAAACCCTCTCCCTGAACCAAGGGGAGAAATCCCGGGATTTAATTCCAAAAAAAACCCCAAATTATGCCATTTCTGAGCTCGGGCAGCGAGGAATTACACCCTGTGCCCGTGTTTTATTTAAAATGGGAAAGGAGCAGGAGGTGGATGTTGTGCTTGGATGATGCTCTGCTGCGTGTTTGGAATCACCAGTTTCTATATTATCCTAAAAAACCTCCACTACAGTAAAATAACATTCCCTGGCGGTGTTCACAAGGAAATCCATCTAAACGCCTAATTGGGAGCAAGACCTGCTGGATAAATGTGGATTAAAAGCGAGAAAATCGCCGGGAACGGGGAATTGGAAGTGGTGAATTTCTCCAAGACATCCCTTGAGGGCATCTCAGCTCCTCGGGGGCTGAGAAGGGATGAAATTCAGTTAATTCTGGGCTTTTTTTCCCCTCCTGCTCTTCCCGTGAAAGCAGCACCTGCGTGGTGCAGCGTGGGTTATATAAACTCAGGAATTAATGCTCCGGAGAAAACTTTGGGAAACGAGCTTCAGAAACACTCCTCATGAAGTCAGGCAGGTATTAATTTGAAATTTGCCTGCTGGCTGTATTTTTGAGGAGAATCAGATATGAACTAAACGCACAGAGTTGGTTGGTCGAAGCGTCTGCAGGAAATAATTGGTTTTACATTTCTCTCCCCGTGTCAAAATAGTGCAGGGCTGGAAATAATCCAGTGTTAGGCTTTTTTTTTATTATTTTTTTTTCTAAATCAGCCAATGAAATATTTAAAAATGAAATTACTTCTGCCTGCTCCCATTAACTCTGCAGACAACTGAAAAACCTGCAGTGCATGAAAATGAATTGCTGGAGCGATTTTTGGGAGCATCCCGGGATTTTTGGGAGCATCCCGGCCGGGTTTACCTGGGCGTGGGGCAGTGCCTGCCGGGGGATTTGGAGTGCTGATGTGCCAGGCTGGAAGTGCTGCTCGTTCTGCAGGTGCTTAATTAATGTGCTTAATTAAGCTCACCCGCTCAGCACGGCTCTGGAAGGCTGCAGAGAGGGGGTTGTTCGGGTTATTCCCCCCAGATTTGTCCGTTTTGGCGGCTTTTTCCAGGTTTCTTGGTCTAGAAAAAAAGAAGCTCCTTGTTCTTCTTGTCTCCTGTGATTCCAGCCCAGATCCTGACCCCACTGCTCCAGCATCTCCCACTTTCCCTGAGCGCTGTGGAAGATGCTGAGAGGGAACAGGATCCTTTGCTGTGGTGTTTTCCTGGCCACAAAATTCCATTTCAAGGTGGCTTTATGGCCCTTTTTGCTACCCCTGAAGCGTGGAGAGATGTATTTCAGGTTAGCCTGTAAGGCTGTGGGTGTCCTGGAGCGTCCTGCTGTGCTTCCACTGGCTCAGGAAGGGGGAAAAAAAAAAAGCCCAAATTGTTTCTCACTCTGTTCCCAAAGTGCCCTGACACCCACAGAGGCTGCTGAGTGCATGAAAAAAATCCCATGAAAAAAATCCCATGAAAAACTCCCATGAGAACCCCACAGGCGTGGGCTGGGATTTCCTGGGTGTGGGACGGCCCAGCCTGCTGCAGTAATTCCCATTCCAGTGACACCCTTGGGATGCAGGGAGAGCATCACCCGCATAAACCGACCCAGAGGGCTGCAGGGAATTGATTTTTAAGGGGAAAATCCCAGTTCAGCTGCTGAATTTTGGTCCTTTTTGGGAGGTTTTGAGAGAGGCCATGAGGAGGAGGCTGCTGCTCGCACTCTGACCATCTCCTAGGCCAGGTCTCCTTTATTCCTTCCCCTTTTCCAGATGATCCTGCCAGCTCTGGATGCTTCCTTGCAGGAATGACTGTTCTGCACCCCATTAAATCTGGTTGCAAAGCTTCTTGTTGATTTTAATGTGCTGCAGTCTCGGGCCCTAATTAAGCCTTGCAGGGCTTTAAGTGGTTGATTATTACAAATTGCTTTGAAAACGTAGCTGCTGTCCCCGTGCCAGATTGTCTGGGAGCACTGGGACTCTTTAGAGCAAAGAGGAAAAAGTGGAAATTTCCTTTTCCACCTCCAAGTGCACCTGTGTGAGAGCTGCAGGAGGCTCTGTGCTTGGGGATGAATCCCAGGGCAGGGAGAGAAACTGGGAAAGGCCTCGCCGTGCTCCCAGGGAAGAATTAATTCCTAATATCCCATCTGAACCTGCCCTCTGTGGGTTCCAAGCCATTCCACCTTGCCAAAAGTCTTGGGAAATGCTCCACCTGCAGAGGAGGTGCCAAGGTTTCCTTGGGAAGCATGGCAGACTCCTTGGATGTGGTTTCCATCTCTTGGAAATCTCTTTTTCCATCTCCAGGTGCTCCCCAAGGGCCGAGGCAATCCTTACTATGATTTTAAAATGGGATTTTGTGTTAAAAAAACCCAAAACCCAGAGCCTGGGGGTGAGGGGGACAAAACCTGCGTTCCTTTAGGGCTGGTTTTAAGGAGCTGCTCCCAAACCCTCGTGTAGATCTGCTGAGAGCAGAGTCTGGAGCTTTCCCAGCTCCCAAAATTCCAGCCTCCATTCACCCTCAGTGGCTCAAAGGGCAAAGCTCCTGCCAGCAATGAAAACTCGGGCTGGAGCACTTCCCAAAATGTCACAGTGACCCAGAAATTCTTGCTGCATGTGGAGGGGGAGCTCGGAGAGCTCTCCTGGCCGGGGAAGGGGAGCAAGGACAGCCCTGGAGCTGCTGCTTCCCCTCTGATCCCGCTGCCAGGGCGAGCTCCTGAAAATCCCCCGGGCACTGAGCAGTCCCTGGTGTGGGTCAGGGGAGACCCAGGCTCTGCCCTAAAAGGCTCAGCGTGGTTTTTGCTCCCTGGATGGGATTTTTCCTTCAGCAGGGAAGGATTTGTCCCCTGGACCTGCCCTGGGGACAGCAGGGAGAATCCCGCTGATCCCTGCTGGGGTGGGGAGCTGCCCAGGAGCAGGGAAGGGAAATGCTGAGCCTTGCACCCTCAGACCTGCCCTTTTAGGGACCCCACCACCCCCTTGCCCTGTTCCCTGGGGGGTTTTCATTGCTTTTTTCCCAGGATTTGTGGCACTGGGGGGGACAGCTCCTTGGAAGTGGTGAATCCCCACTGTGGTGCTGCTGTCCTGGAGTCCCCGAGTGTCCAGGCATGGATTTGTCCCCTGGCTGTGCAGGGCCATGTCCTGGCTGCCAGGCTGGCCTGGGACAGGGATTATCCTGGAAAAGCCAATCCTCCTTTTACTGCCAGGTTCCTTTCCCCCTCCCAAGGGAGAATCCCAAATCCTCAGCCCTTCAAAGGAACAGGATTTCTGCTCCTTCATTGAATTATTTCCAGCCCTGCTCTACCCTCCCCTGTTTCTGTCCCTGGGCAGGGCTGGGATTTCCTCTCAAACCCTCGAGGTTTGCCTGGTTTCTGGGCATTGTGTCTGTAAGTTTTGCATGGAATTTGCAGCAGATTCCTTCATTCTGTTCCATGAAGGAAAACCTTGCTCTTTGCTCACTGTTAGCTGCTAACACCATGGCTTTGCTACAAACCCAAATGATTGATTATTAAAAAAAAAAAAAAAAAATTTCTGCTCAAAGGGACAGGGATTTTTTGATTCTTTGAATTTCATGGAGTCTCTGAGCTGCTCCAGTGTCAGTTCTGGGTTTCTTTCTTTTCCTTTTGGGATTTGATGTAGGATCCTTCCAATCTGACTCTGCATAATGGTTTCCTTTGTTCCCAGTTGGGACTACTTGGGCTTTTTTTAAAAGAAAAAATAAATAAATAAGGGGATGTCATGAGTCATTGGTGAAATATTCTGCAATCTGGAGCAGTGTGAATTGACACAGTTCTGTGGTAGCTCTTGGGAGGAGCAGATGAGTTCTGTCCCTTCCACAGCTGCTTTTTTTTTTTTTAATTCCCTCTATTCTACCCCTTCCTAAGGAACAGCCTTTAACATCTTCAATCCTGCAGCTCACATTCTTCAATTCTCCTCCTTAAAATGCCTTTTCTCTTTGCCCAGATAAATAATTGTGTTTTATTGGGCTGCTGGGATGCTGAAGAATTTAAGAGCTCTGTTAAGCCCATCCAAGGGACGCTGGAGCAGCAGCAGCAGCTGGGGCTTGATATCCTGATTTTATCCTGATTTATTTCAGCCCCTGCCAGCCTGTTTTAGTCAGTTATCCCAGGGCTGCAGCCGGGTCAGCTGTGGTGAAAAGTGTTTAGATAAGGAGTCAAAATTGTTGAAATCCCAGAAGCCTGAAAAGGAAACTCCCAGCTCCATTAAAAAAAAAAAATCACTAAGGGGAAGCAACTTCCAGTCCTCACTTGCTTTTATTTCTTCTGGAGCTGACACAGGAACTCTAGGAATAATAGAATATCCCTAAATTAGGATAGAATATATAAATACCTCTTGGTTTTAATTCCAGATCTAAGCCCAGATATTCAAGGCAACCTCTGGGGAGTGAGAAACCCAGAGCCCAGGGAAAGGGCTCTGCCCTGCCCGGGCTGGGCCCTCCAGAGGCAGTAATTGGGTGTTTATTTAGGGCTAAAAATATCTTGGAAAAGGACTTTAGGGCTGGTAGAGCTGGAAGGGGAAGGGTTTCTGTGGAGCAGAGTGGAGCAGCAGTCCCTCTGCCATGAGGATTTCTGCTTCTTCCTGGAGGACCCCGACCTTGGATGGGTTTTGCAGGTTGGGATTGGAGTTTTGGGGTCACCAGTGGCTGCTCCTGTCCCTCCTCAGCTGCTCTGACCCCTCATGGTTTGGGGCTCTGCTGGAAAACACTTTTGTCCCTTAAAAATATGGAACAGCTGCTGTGTGAGAGTGGGGAGGCCCTGGCTCAGGCTGCCCAGAGAAATTGTGAATTCCCCATCCCTGGATGTGCCCAAGGCCGGGCTGGACAGGGCTTGGAGCACCCTGGTGTCCTGAAAGGTGTCCTGAAACTCTCTCCACTACTCCTGAAATGATCCTTACTGGCTTTCTTTGCTGGGCTGGGAGATAAATGACAATTTTCTGCTGCTGTTCCTACAGCAAAGCTTTACTTGCAGCAAACCTGCAGGTCCCCAGGGCTGCAGGTCCCCAGGGCTGCAGGTCCCCAGCCTGGTGGGGCTGCTGGTGAATGTGAGCGAGCTGCAGAGGGCACCTGGAACGAGCTGGGAATGCTTTTTCCTTCTTCACTTTGTGGCCTCAAAGCCCCGCACACAAACCACAGCGTGGCTAAGAGCTGCACCACAGAGCCCTGCAGGGTTTGGGATGTGCTTTGCCTGCTCCAAACCCGAATGTGGAAGAAAATTGTCCCGTTCCAGGCTGCCCAGCCCTGCTGCAGAGCCCCAAAGTCTCAGTGGGGGCGTTGGAACGAGGTCAGGGCAGCTGTGCAGTCAGTTTGTGTCTCCTGATCCCTTCTTGTCGCTTTGGAGGGTGGCAGAAGGCAAAAAGTTGAAGAAAACTCAGGGGATTTCCTGGAATCTTTGCCACAGAATCCCAGGCTGGTTCGGGTTGGGAGGGACCTTAGAGCTCATCTCATTCCACCCCTGCCACAGGCAGGGAATTTTCCCTAGACCAGGCTGGGCAGAGCTCAGCTTTAGAATTCCCTGGAATCCAGAGCTCTGTTTAAAAGCCTGGCTTCTCCTTTAGTCCCAGCTTTAGTTCCCTGCACTGGGAGCAGTGGGACACCACTGGGAATGTCTGTTCCCAGCACTGGTGAGCCTCAGGAGCTCCCCAGCTCAGTGACAAGTTTAAACCCTGTGGCTTTCCTCGAGGATCAGGATTTAATTAAAGACCCTGAAAAATGAGATTTCTTTCCAGGTCTGTTGCTTGCAATTTGTAACTTTTCAGGCACTGGGAACACGGGTGTGCACAAGGAACACATCAGTGACTTATGGCAGTGCTCTGGGGTTGTTCAAGGTGTTAAAAATGATTTTTACAGGCATAAATAAGGCTTAGATTAATGACTCCTGGCTGAGGCTGGGGTTTGCAGTGTGCCCTGCAGGAGCTGCAGCTCCCACCTTGCACTGAATTTCCAGAGCAGTGTTTCCATTGGGTTCTTGGGGTTTTCTCTAGGGTTTTTTTTTTGTTTTGTTTTGGGCTTTTTTTGTTGTTGTTTTTGTTTCTTTTGTTTGGGGTTGTTCGGTTTGATGTTGTTTTGTTGGGGTTTTTTGAGGGGAGAATAATCTTTAATTCTTTTCCTTATTTTTCCCTTGGTCAGGGAAGATGGATTTAGGAGGGGAAACCAAAAAATTAGGATGGGGAAATGAAACTTTGGGTAATGATTTCGGGGAGAAAGTGCTTCCCTGACCTGCAGTGGCTGAAGCAGGGCTGAGCTCTGTGACTGACAGGTGTAATGGATCGAAATAAAATCCTTGTTTGTTATTGCACAAATCCTGAAGGATCAGCAGGCTTTAAGGCATCTTTTCCTCTAAAAAAATTGTCTTAGAGAACAGTCAGAGGAAGGAGAGTTGGGAATGAGGTTTGCCCCCAGGCGGGGGGGTTTGGTGGGCTCAGATATTCACTGGGGGATGTTAATGGTGCCTTAAATTCTGATTTCTTTGGAGTTCTGGGGGGATTCTGGACCCTGGCTGAGTCCAACAGAGTGGTTTGGCTGAGGTGGTGGTGCCAGGTGGATGTCCAGCCCAAAACCAGGGGTTTTTTTCCAAAGAATCCTGCTTGGTTTGCTCTAATATTGCAGTGGGAGAAAGAATAAAATCTCTGTTGGCCACCGCTGGGTGAGGGTAGAGTTATAAACTTCACACCAGCAGCCTCTGATCTGGGTTTTTACAGGTGTTTGGAGAATTAGGAGTTGAGTGATCACAGAAATATTGATTAATTGTGGTGATGGAGGAATTGGGGATTTAATCCCTCTTTTTGCCACTGTTGGTTCATCACCAAGCCACTCACAGAACACCTGAACCGTGGAGTGGTGAGGGTCCCACGGGCAGGGACATCCTCCAGCAGCTCCAAGCCCTGTCCTTGGACACCCCCAGGGATGGGACAGTCACTTTGTTCCACATTTCCCTGGAAATTAAGAAAAAGCCAAGCTTCTGGCACTAATTTTTCTCTCCCTGTCCCTTCCTCCACTGCTCTGCACTGTTATTTCTTCTCTGGGCATTGCAGAGCACGTTTAGACCCTGCCACCTCTAAGTTAAAATGAGAGCTCAAGCTCCTTTTTGGTTTTATTCCAGGGCTTTGCAGATTTTTGGTGCAGCCTCTGCTCTGATTTTGGTCTCCTTTGGGGTGTTTGGGGTTTTTCTCTGTGTGCTGGGCAGGTCCCTTTGGGGAGCCCAGGGCAGAGAATGCTGCTGTGTGTGGGGCTGCACAGGGATGGCATTCAGCACGCAGAGAGTGACAAGGGAGCTTTCACACAGCACCAGCTCCTCCAGCTCTCACAGGGAGGCCAGCCCTGAGCAAAGCTCAGAAAATCCCCTGGAATTCACTCACTCAGGTCTCTGTCCTCGCAGCTCCCGAGCTTGGATTTGGCTGGAAAAGCCCGAGGAAAAAACTGGACTGCCAGGCTGGGCAGGGCTGAGAGCTGGGCAGGGATGACAGCAGCTCCTGTGGGGGCAGAGCTGGGCTTTTCCAGCTGCTGGGATCCTGAGCTCAGCGCTCAGAGCCTGCGGGGCTTTGGCTGCCTCTCCACCTGCTCTCTGATTTCCAGGAGAGCTGGGACACGGCTGCAATGCCAGCCTCTCTGGGTTCCTCAGAGACAGGCATGAATGCAGGGCTTCAATTAAAGCCTTTAGAGAAATCAAGATATATTAAGCCACACAGATATGCAGCAGAAGTGTAGCTTGAAGTTTTCAGTAAGTGGAAGTTATAATTTTAAGTAGAGGTGCATTTTAAGTAGGTAGAGGTGCATTTTAAGTAGGTAGAGGTGCATTTCAAGTAAGTAGAGGTGCATTTCAAGTAAGTAGACCTATCTTTTAAGTGCTTAAGAAACTCTGTTAGCTAGTAAAGGCCCTAAGCCTAGTTTAAGGTTCAGGAACTTAGCTCCAGACATTACAAAAATTAACAGAGGTGGTTTCCAGTTGCTTTGTGCAGCACCAGACTGGTTTTCTACTTGGATATCTCTCTCTGACCCAGTTCACCGTGGCTCTGGAGGCACAGGGGGTGCTCCTGGGGATGGGGATCAGTTGCAATGTTTGGAGGCAGCGCCGTGCTTGGATCATCCTTCAGGGATGAGAAAAGCCCCAGCAGGGCGCTGGGGATGGGTTGGGGTCGCTCAGAGGGCTCCAAACCCGTGGCTGGTGGCTCCTGGAGAGAGCCCAGCCCCCCTGAAGCTCCAGCAGCTCCCTGTGAGCCCTGCAGAGGCAGTTCTGTCCCCGCAGATGGATCCCTGGGCAGATGTTCTGCTCCTGCAGGCACCTCTGGCTGGCTGGTGTGCACACAGAGCTCAACCCCCCACACCTGGCACGGGGAGCCAGCTGATGTCAGGAGGCTGGAATTCACATTGCCTCTGCCTTTCCCCCCTTCTTCTCCTCCCGAAATGAAAGTTGGAGCTGGCTGCTCTGCAGCTCCTGGAGCCCAGGGATGTGGCTGGAAGCAGGGATGGATTTTTATTGCGTTTTGGCCGCTCAAACACGACTCGGGCTGTAGATGTGCAGATGTTTTGTGCAGAATAAAACGTGGTTGGAGGCAGGGGGAAGATCCAAGTGGCGAGGACAGCTCAGACAAACGTGTCATCCACGCAGTGCCTGGTGAGGATGAGGGATGAGGAAATACTGCAGCTGTTTGCTGCTCAGGCCAGGCTCCCTCTGCTCCTCTATTATCTGCACTGTTCCCTTGGCTTTGCAGATGTTTGTAATCTCTCGTTGAGGGCCCAATTTTTTAGGATTGTGGAAACTTTTAAGAGCTGCCTAACAAGGGACATCCATTTTCTGTGCAAACTTTGGGCTGAGCTTCTTGGTAACCAAATTTTCTGATTTATAAAAGTTCTGTTCGTGCTCTTTATTCCCACTGCTGTTTGTGCTGGTGGACACACAATTCACAATTCACATCCCTTCCCCTGGGGTGCAGCCAGGTGGGATGGGGTAGAGAATCAGAAAAAATTGGGGAAAAAAATAATTGTGGGTTGAGGTAAAGGTGGTTTAATAGGTAAAACAAGAGAATCAGAAAAAATTGGGGAAAAAAATAATTGTGGGTTGAGGTAAAGGTGGTTTAATAGGTAAAGCAAGGGAATCAGAAAAAGTGTTAAAAAATAATTGTGGGTTGAGATAAAGGTGATTTAATAGGTAAAACAAGGGAATCAGAAGAAGTGGGGGGAAAATAATTGTGGGTTGAGATAAAGATGGTTTAATAGGTAAAGCAAGGAGTTCTTTCCCCCATGGGCATGCCGAGCAGGGCTTTAGCACAGATAATGATTTTTTGGGGAGACAAACACCATCACTTCAGGTGTGCCCCTCTTTTTCCCCCTTCCCACCGTGCTGGGCATGATTCCACAGGGCATGGAGCATCCCTTGGATCAGTGCCCCGTCCCAGCTCCCTGTGCACCCCCGGGCTGCTGAAAGAGGAGCAGGAAATCCTCTGAGGCTGTGCAAGCCCTGCCCAGCAGTGACGAAAACATCCCGGTGTTATCAGCCCAAATCCCAAATGCAGGCCCATATCAGCTGCTAGGATGAGGTTTAACCCTCTCCCAGCCAAAACCCAGCCCAGTTAGCTTTGGGCCCTGCTGGGCTGGTTCATATTTCTGACACCATTTGGCTCCAACTGCCGAGTCAAAATTCAGAATAATTTCATTTAGGAGTTTCAAGTCAGGTCTGGCTGTTCCACTTCTGCAGCCTCCACCTGTGCTTAGGTGAGCAAGAGCAGGTTAGGAAGTTAATGAGATGCAGATTAGGAAGTTAATGAGATGCAGATTAGGAAGTTAATGAGATGCAGGTTAGGAAGTTAATGAGATGCATCACTTGCATGACTTAATTGACGTCCCAGAGCCCTGAGCACGTGGAGGTGAAGCTGCCCTGCCTGTGCTGGTGTGGGATGTCAGGCAAGGTCTCCTCATTAATTAGAGCCTCAGGACCAGAGCCTGAAGTGATGGGAGTGAGGAAAGGAGCCTTTTGCTGCGTGCCCTTAGTCAAAATTCAGATTTTCCCCCTTTTTCTGTGAAGCACAGGTGGATTTTTGGCCGTCCAGCTGCATGTTTGGGTGCAGGAATCCTGGTGAATATTGTGGGATACCTGGGGGATGATTTGGTGGGAATTGCCTGGGCTCCAGCTGCCTGAGGAGGGCTTGTGCAGCATCTTTGCCCTGCTTCGTATCCCAAAACATTCCTGCTGGGTTTTCCTGCCATCCCAGCCACTCTGTGGGGTTTTTTTGCACGGTCTCTGTCCCTCAGGGGAGCTTCCTTAGGTGCTTGTTTCCAAATAACCTTTATTCTTCAGCCGAAGAGTGGGAAGGTTTGTATTGGTGTGGTGGGAAAATCCTGATTTAAAAACTTTCCCCCAGATCAGGAATTTCCTGCCCAGTGCTTAATCTCCAGGATGTACTTGAGTGATGGATGCTGCTGAAGACATCCAGGAAAATCCAGCTCAGTGCATTCTGATCTGCTGCTCCCTGCCCTGAACCAGAGCCTTTCACCACGTCCCTGCTCCGAATTTGGCATTAACCTCGGATTGAAAGCACATCTAAGCTGGGTTTAAATGTCTGATTTGTGTGCTGCAAGCCTGATTTGGAGCCCAGCAGTGCCACTCCCGTTGTCTCCTAATTCTTCTTTCTCCTTTTCTCTTTCCAGCCGAACCTGCAGACCTCTTGAAGGTGTTAGACTTTCATAATTTACCTGATGGTATCACAAAGACCACGGGGTTTTGCACAAGCAGAAGATCTTCAAAAGAAGCAGATGTTGCTTACAGAGTAACAAAAGATGCTCAGCTCAGTGCCCCGACAAAGCAGCTGTATCCTGGTGAGTCCAGCTTTTTATTTGTCTGTAAAAAGACAAATGGAAATGTCTGATTCCTTCATCTCCCCAGCGTGTTTGCAGTGCTTGTGCTGTTTCAGGGGGCTGCAGGTTTCCAGCCATTAAATCATATCCTTTTATCCCTGCGTTGGCACCAGGTGGTGGCTGTCACTGCAGGGGAGGTGGCCAGTGCCACATCTGCTCCCTCCCAGACTGGAAAATCCCTCCTCTCTCACTCTGAGGTGACACCAGCTGGGGACAGAGGGACAGGAGCCCAGGCTGGGCTTTGTTCTGTGCCTGGGGAGTGCCAATGTCTGATTCTGGGGCTCTGGTGTCTCTCCTAACACAAATAATCACCAGATGAAGATAACTGAGGCTGGCCCACAGGAATAAACCTCTGGAGAAAATTTGTTGGATGGGATGGGGGGCACAAAGCCCTTGAAGAGCCCTGAGCATTTTATTGCTGCCCGAGCTGAGTTTTGCAGGCCAAGGCATTATCACTGTGTGCTTGTGAGAAGTTATGGACCCAAACTCCTCCCTGCCTGAGAGATGGATCCCCAGCAGAATCCTTCCTTCCCAAGCCATCCAGGCGTCCCTGTCTCACCTGGGGGAGGGCTGGAGTTGGGCATGGCAGGACTGGGATGGGAAAAGTGCCTTTGCTGGGGCAGGCTGGGCAGGAAGGGAAGGAAGCTGCTCGTGCTGGTGTGGGAGGCAGGAGGGGGTTTAGGCAGAGCAGGCACACACGTCCTCCCTCCCTCAGTGCCTGGGAGGGGATGGATGGATGGATTGGCTGAATCAGAGCTCGTGGGCTGTGCCACCATCAGTGCTTTCAATGAGCCAGGGCATCCCTCAGCCCAGCCTGGCAGAGGCACAAATGGAGACTTGAGGGCTGGGCTGGGCTTCCAGCCCTTCCCTCATTGTCAGGGTTATTCCCAGCCTTCGTTATTAATTAATTATACTTAATCCACGTGAGCAGGAGCACAGGCTGTGTCTGACCTAAAAACTGAGCCTGATGTGAGTGCAGGTGAGAACAACGTGTGACAGACATCATTGCATGGGCAACCCTTAGCAAAGGAGCTGCCCAGTCTGGCCTAAAGCTGGGTTTAAATGTCTGCAGAAGGGTAAACCAGGCCCTAAATTTGTCTTTATTTCTGCCCAGGGCAGGGAAGTTCTTTCTGATCACAGATAAAGTCATGTTGTGCCCAGCTGGACAGGTTGTGCCTTCCTGTCCCTTCGTGTCATGACTTAAACGACTTAAAGTTTTAGGCCTGGTTTCCACAAGCTCAAATGTGTTCAAAGGAAATGTTCCAGTTTGAAATATCCAACTGGAGTGGATTTGGGAGCTTGCCAGTAGTTTCTGTGGCCACTGTGAAGTCTTGCCTGGTCACTCTTATGTAACAGAAACCAGCAAATGGTGGTGAAGGGAAGGTGTAGAAACAAGGCTGGAACATTCTGGCTGATTATTTAACAAGGGGTTGGATCACAGCAGGTCTGACCTAGGGAACACGAGCACAGAGAGCTGAGTCCTGGTCTCAGGAAGGAACTCAGTGCTGTGGCAGATTTTCTTGGTTGTGTCTTTTTATACCTTCCTGCTTTTATATCCTCGCCCTCACTGAGCTCCTGGTTTGCATCTTCCTCGGGTGAGAAGATCTGGATGGAGCTGTGGAGCAGCTTTTCCATCATTTCACCTCCTGGACGACCAGGGGGTGCTTGAAGCAGCTCAGTCCCACTTTGAGAGCTCCCAAAGTCCTCGAGGCCTCTCTGCTGCTTGCTCAGGAAATTGGGAAGAGCCAAGTGAAGAACTCCTCGTGTTTTCCACGGATGTTTCATCACCTCTTTAACGAGATGTGACTTCGGCTCCCACCCCCAAATGAGAGAGGGGACAAAGATGACAAAGTGATTGCAGGGCAGTGTCCCAGGGCAATGTGGTTTTAGGGCTTTTGTGTCACCAGGAGGGTGGGTTGGAGCAGAGCTTTCCCTCCCTGCTCCACAGCACCCTTGGCAAACGTGCTCTGCACGGAATATTTTGTGCTAATTAGAAGCTGGTGCTTTTCTAAGATGTAATTTCATGGGCTTTGCATTCTGTTGCCACAGCCAGCAAAGCAAGATGCATGTTTGTATATATATATATATATGTATATATGTATATTTATAAAACTTGTTTTTTCATGCTCAAAAGAGTGAAAAAAGAGTGAGATGCTTTCTGTCCTGGCTCCCTGAAGAAGTCTCACTGGAAAACAGCTTTGCTTTGAAAAGTGTAAAGGCTCAGGAAATGCCACCTCTCTCCCTGTGTTTGTGTCAGGAACAAGAGCAGCTCTCTGCTTTTCTGATTCTTGCTGTTCAGCAGCTAAACTTTCCTGCCCTTCCCAGATCAGGAGCAGGACTCTGTTTTAGGCTGAGTTTGGGTACACCTGGATTAGGAAGGAGGTCTCAGGAGCAGGATTCTGTTTTAGGCTGAGTTTGGGTACACCTGGATTAGGAAGATCTCAGGAGCAGGACTCTGTTTTAGGCTGTGTTTAGTACACCTGGATTAGGCAGATCTCAGGAGCAGGCCTCTGTTTTAGGCTGTGTTTAGTACACCTGGATTAGGCAGATCTCAGGAGCAGGCCTCTGTTTTAGGCTGAGTTTGGGTACACCTGGATCAGGAAGATCTCAGGAGCAGGATTCTGTTTTAGGCTGTGTTTAGTACACCTGGATTAGGCAGATCTCAGGAGCAGGACTGTGTTTTAGGCCGAGCTTAGTACACCTGGATCAGGAAGAAGGCCCAGGCTTGCCCTGTTTTGCAGACCACAAGGTTCCACAACAGCCTTTAATCACCGTGCTCCAGCAAGCGATGCTCAGCCCGACTCTGGCTCACCCATTGCAGCATCCCATGGACCAGCCATGCCCACCCCGGAGCTCCTGCAGCCTCAGCAGGACCGGGGGCTCCCCCTGTGCTGTGGGGGGTCCCACAGGGCGAGTTTGGGAGCCTTTGGCCACGGGGTGGGAGGAGGATGCCAGCCGGAGGCGGCGATGGATGCGCAGCATCTCCCAGCGTGAGCTCGTTTGAGGAGGGAATCAAAGCCAGGGCTCCATCCCAGAGCCTTTGTTGGAGGGGTGTCTCCATTGTTTTGGAGGGATTTGGGTCAATTTCTCCCTGCTTGGTGTATTTGTGCTGATGTATTTAGCAGTATTGCTGTGTGTGGGGATGTGTTTTCATCCCTCGTCCAGCAGCCCGGGTCATTTCTGCCTCTGACAGTGCAGGCATTGTTATTTTGCCAGGACAGCAGAGCAGTAACAGAGTAATGTCAGCTATAATTCATCCATTATGATTATTTGGGTTGACAAACTCGCATCGCCATGGCGACATTTTGATAATAACGAAAAAAAAAATTAAAAGCAGCCTTTTAATGAGTTGGCAGCTTGTCCGAGTTGAAAGGTGCTGTATTGTGGGTTCCTAATGAAATTTTGGACATGAACTATTTTACATAAAAGGCCCAAATCTGTAGGCTGTAATTGGAGCCAGGAAGGCGTACGGTCCTGGCTCAGTCCTCCAGGAGGGTTTGTGCACAGGGGAGGGAGATAAAGCTCAGGGCATCCTGTGGGAGGCACCAAAATCAGAGCTGCTGCTGCTGCCAAATAGCTGGGGCTGAGTCCTGGGGATGAATCAGACTATAACAGCATTTAATTCCTGACTGGGAGGCCTCTCTGCTGCTTCCCAAATGTTATTTACCCAGGGTGAGGGGGATTAACTTGGTACAAAGTGTTTCTCCATAGGTATCCTCAGTTATCCCCCTTGGAATTCTCCCTCTGCTCTGCAGCAATTCTGGTTTTGGTGCAGCTCCTGCCTCATGCCCTTCCCTGCTGTAGGCAGATAAATACATTAAAACCACTTTGTTCCTAAAAATTAAAGCCCCTCCCAGCCAGAGGAGGAAGAGGATGAGCTCAGGGCTTCTGTGTTTGAACTCCAGCTTTGCTGTGCTGCCAAGAGCTCCCCAGTGCCACGTTCCTCATCCCCTCCAGGGTGAAAACCCCCTCTAGGAAAAACCCGAAGTAGTGAAGAAAATCTATTTGAAGCTTCTGGGCACTGAGCTGGATGGTTTTTGTGGTTGATTTGGCTGCACCTCTGCAGTTTAAACGGGATCCCTGTGTTCCCTGGGTGTCCCAAACCCCACGGTGGGGCTGCCCCACCGTGCTGTGCCCTGCTGTGGGGGGAGATTTCTCCAGAGGTGCAAAGCAATCCTTGGTTTGCAAAGCCTGGACCTCCAAAGGGAGATTCCTGCCAGCCCCACGCTCTGAAATGCAGCATCAGGGGGGTTGTGTGTGTGATTTGATCAAGAAATCTTCTTTATGAATGCTCCTGGTGGGTTTCTGGCCGCCCTGGTTGGGATGTGCATCCCGGGTTTTCAGTTTGGGTTCATGTTTTTTCAGTCTGAAGGGCAGGGAAACCCAAAGAGGGAGGGAGGAGTTTGGGTTTCTGCAAGAGGGTGATGCCCAGATGGAAACTTTAAATGTGTTTGCCTGGCCTTGCAGATTGGCCCTGTACTGACAGACTTCAATGGCTTTAATCCTGCAGACCCTGCAGAAATAAAGACAGAAATCACCTGTGCTCAGACACAGCTCTTTCCTGAGAGGAGGAACAGTCAGGAAATGAGATGCTGTTTGATAAGCAGACAAATTAGCATTTTCTATTGATTGCCAGATTTATTTCCTTTTTCAGATTTTTTTTTGTGTGTCTGCAGCAACCCTGAAAGCCAAACCTACGAAATTCATCTGAAATGAACAAATTCTGATGCAATTCTCTCCTCCCTTAAGCAAAAACCCTTCAAGATTGTGTTGATGCTTGATTTCCTCTGTCCCTTCGACAGCTTAAATTCATTTGGAGCACCCCACTGAAGTTTTTACCTTTAAAAAGCTTTAGGGGAGCTTCTTTTGGAAGGGTTGGGTGCAAATAATATAAATTTAAGCCAACAACTTTTATAGAACTTTTGTTTCCCTGGCACGGGGGTTTCACCCTGGAGAATTTGGGGAAAAGCCACATCTTCACCTGGCCCTGTATAAAGGTTCAGGGCTGCTGCTGTGCACACACCTGGAGACAAACCATGGCTTCTCAGACACCAGGAACTGTTGATGTGGGGATTATTTCCCAGGAAACCTCACTAACCTCTCTGCTTTTCCACTCCAGCTTCCCCCTTCCCAGAGGACTTCTCCATTCTAACCACTGTAAAAGCGAAGAAAGGAGGTCAGTCCTTCTTGATCTCAATTTACAATGAGCAAGGGATCCAGCAAATTGGTGTGGAGTTGGGTAGATCTCCTGTATTCCTGTATGAAGACCATACAGGAAAGCCAGGCCCAGAAGACTATCCTCTCTTTAGAGGCATTAACCTAGCAGATGGCAAGTAAGTGACATTTCGTGCACCAAGGAAAAAAACAGTTCATTGTTTGTATGGATGCCAGCATGTTGAACGTTGTGTAAAATAGGAATTGTGCCTGTAAAAATGTATTTGCACACCCCTGGCAGCTGACAGGTGCCCCAGGCCGTCGTTTTGGCCTTTGGTGGATTAATTTGACATCTGTAAGAATTGTAAATGAGCAGTCAGTGCTGCTGTCTGGTACGTGTGGGGATAGGAACATTGATTTGCCTGCCAAGGGCCTTAAAAAAAAAAATCAGTTTGTCTTGCAAAATCCACGCTGAGGCTTAAAAAGAGGGTGGAAAAGGGAGTCAACAATGTGGTTTTATCCCTGCTTCTTGCTGAAGCCAGAGCTGGCCCTCTCCTGCCTGATTTGGAGGGGTGAAAGCTGTCAATCAGCATTTCTGTGCTTACCAACCCTTTAGGCTCTGCCCAGGGAGGATTTGCACCAAGTTCACGGGGCGTCAATGCCCGAAAGTTCATTTTTTGTGCAGTCACTGCCTTGTCCTGCAGAGCCCAGGGCCGTGCCTGACCCGTGTGTGGGCTGTGTTCCTGCAGGTGGCACCGGGTGGCTCTGAGCGTGCAGAAGAAAAACGTCACCTTGGTTCTGGACTGCAAGAAGAAAATCACCAAGTTCCTGGACCGCAGCGAGCACCCCATCATCGACGTCAACGGCATCATCGTCTTCGGCACCAGGATTTTGGATGAGGAGGTCTTCGAGGTGAGCCGTGGCAAGGGGCAGCTCTGGAGCTGTTCCACAGGCATGATGAGAGGCTTCCAGCTCGTTTTTGAAAATTTTTTTGTTTGTTTTTTTTCCCCCGTAGAAGAGCGCTGTTGTTCGTGATTTTTGAGTTTTTATTTTGGCTTTTTGTAGTGATGATGAAAGCTGGGGGCCAGGTGGCCTCGGTGGAGTGAGCTCCTCTGGTTGTCTGGTTTCAAGCCCTTGCTGGGCTTCTGGACCATCTCTACACTGGGATTTTGGAGCTCTTGGCACGTTTAAACTGGGAAGGGCTGACGAGGTTTTCACTCATCCCCGTGCTGGGATTTAGAGCTGCAGGGGCAGTGAATGAAGGCTGAGGGGAACAGCTCCCTCCCAAGTCCCAGCTCACCCTGGAGCTGTAGGAATTTGCTCTTTTCCCACTCATTGGCCATGGATTCTTGGTTCTTTTGCTCCATGACATGAGGGGACTCTCCCTGACAGCTTGCTTGGCTTGGTTGTCACCTCCCACACTCTGCTTCCAAAGGCAAAGCAAATTCCTGAGGGGTGGGATGTCCCCGTGAGCTCCTGGGATGGAAGCAGAGAGGCAGAGCATTATTTATAGACAAGCTACAGATGGGAGAAGCTTTTCCCCATAGTTCAGCAGCATTTTAATGTCTGCATTTCCCTGGCAAAATCAACTTCTGCGCTCTGCTGCACTTGGGAGCCTTTCCTGGGGATGAGAATCCCGTTCCTGTTCTTTCTTCTGAGCTGGAATTGCTTCCTAAAACCAGCACCAAGTGCAATGGTGTGTAAACCAAGCCCTGTTGATCTCTAGCTCCTTATTCTTATGGGATTTATTTAGAGGAAGATCTGGATCTCCTGGGCCTCCCCAGGCCAGCACAGGGATGGGGATTATCTCCTATCCCTGGCTAACCAAAGGCAGTTCTTGCCTGCATTTTGCTGTCACTCACAGGGAAAGTTCCAGTCTGTTTAATGTTACCAACATCTGGGAGCTGCCCTGCTGTAAACAGAGCAGGAATGCCTGGCCTGAATCTCTCTGCCAAAATCCCAGTTACAGAGTGAGGCCTGGATCTCAGAGTTGTATTAAATTAAGAGACCTTCCCTGGGAAGCTGAACAATTAAAATGGAAAGTAAAAGCTGGGTTTAATGGGCGCTGGAGTGTCTTTCTCAAGTGTTGGATGTTCTGCCAAATACTTCAGCTCTGGATGCTGAGTTTTGGCTTGTTCCATAAGACTGGGGAGTTCTTCTCCAGCCCAGGTCCAGCAGAGCCACTGGAAGGGCTTGGTCACATCCAGGCTGGATGAAAATTGCATTCTGTAAAATCACAGCATTTCCATAACTGCCCCTGAAAGCTGGGGGGTTCCCAGGGGGCTTTTAGGGCTCACCTGACTTTGGGGCAGCTGATTGCTCTGCCAGGGAGGGAATTGAATCCAGCTGTTCCTGGGTGCTCCCTGCTCCTCTCTCAGCCCTTTCTGTGGCCATGGCTCCCTTGCTGAAAGGACTTTAAACCCCGGGGGGCTGTGGGAGCTCCTCAGTTCTGGGGTAGAAAGGAGCCTCTTGCCCGTTCTGCCTGTGAGCTGCAGCTACAAGATGTTGCTGGCACTTATGGGAACTGGGTAATTAGAAAAACTTCTTTTTCTTTGTCTTACACGTACTGCTATTACACAAGATGGATACAAACCCCCTCTAGTTCTGATATTTATCCTTTTTTTTTTGCTTTTTTTGGTGGCCTCCTCACGCACCACTGAAGCCAGCAGCAGCTTTAACTGGGGTGGAAGAAGTTTTTCTGAAGGCAGTGGACTAGAACTTAATTTCCTTCATATCCCAGCAGCTCCACTTCCTTCAGCCCCTCCTTTCTCCTTTCTGCAAGGCTGAGCAGGAGCTGTGCGGGCTCAGGGCAATGGGCAGAGGGTGTAAGCTGCTCCCTTTTCTGTGTTCCTGGAAAGATGAGCATTTCTGGAGCTGCAGGAGATGAAGCTGCTGCTGCTGCTGTGCCACCCAGTTCTGCTCTGATGTGTCTGTCACCTCTGCTGGAAATTTGGATAACCCAGTGAGGTGGGAGTGGGGTTGGAGGCAGGGCTGGGGGTGGCTCTGTCTCAGCACAAGAGCTCTGAAGCAGTGGGGAATTCTTATCCTCCTTGTCAGGGCTGAAATCAAACCAAGCCCAAACGCTTTTTGTTATGGAAGCTGAAATTATTGAAAAGCTGAGGTTGTGAGGAGAGCAGCTTTAGAGCCTGGATGGGAACTTCCTCACTCGTGTTCTGTTGCAAAAAAAAAAAAAAACTCCAAAAAAAAAACCACTTTAAAAAAGCCTAGCAGGAAAGGTTAGAGGAGTTTCAAAATATTTCTCTAGCAAAACATTCTTCCAGTGGAAAAATGACTTCCTCTCATTAAAATTCAATTAGCTGGGAGGCTGTGAGGGTCTCTGTACGAGCCTGGGGAGGGTTGAAAAGGGGCCAAGCCCTGAGCCCAGGTTGTACAAGTTGAGTTTTGTGCTGGGTTTGCTGTTCAGAGCAGGAGTTTACAAATGGCAGGACGGGCTCCTGCAGGCTTGGGAGGTTTCAAGCTGTGTCTGGGGTGATGAGACTGCAAAGGGTTGGGGTTTGTTTTGTTTTTTTATTTTGCAGGGAGGCTGGGAAGGACAAAAATCCAGCCTGTGGTGGGTGGGGGATAAACTTTCTCTGTGCAGTCAGAGGGGTTCCTGTGGTGTGCAGCACTGGGGGGAGTGAAGCCATGTGAATGTGTCTCAGTTTTAGAGGGAAAAACTCCTTTTCACTTGCTTTTCTTTAAATATAAATTAGAAACCGAGTCCTGGTGGTTGAGTGTAGGAATAGAAATAAGGGAAAGGCTCTTCTGCAGGAAAAAAACCAAAAAAACCCAGGAAGACTTCCCAAACCCCCCTGGTGGTGCCCATTTTGTGCCCATGCTCTGGCACCCCTGGATGCCAGCAGGGCAAGGGGAAATCCCATATCCCAGGGCTGGGGGGGATCTTTGGGTGGGGAAAGTGCTGCCCAAAGCCTGGGGCAGGGAAATGTTTCCACCCTGGGCTGGGTGGCTGAATTTAACCCTTTGTGGCAGTGTTCAGAGACCTCTCAGGGAAGGAGTTGAATGAGAAATTTGGTTTCTGCAGAGGGGGAGGCCCAGCCCTGTTTTCTGCTCTGTGTTGCTCCAGTGATGAGCAAAAAGGGATTTGTTCAGACCTTGCTGTTTCATTTTCCTGCTGCATTTTTCCCATTTTGTCTCCTGGTTTGCCAGCCAGGGGCTGTTGTGTGCTGATAAAAGTCCTGTGCAGCCCCTGGCTCCAGAGCTGGAGTTGGCATCGTTAAATTGTGGTGTGGACATGGGTAAAAAAATTAAAAATAATACAGGTTTTGGCAGAATTGCTGAGGACGGCCTAGGAACGAGTGGCTGCTTTTGCTGCCAATTTTTGGTTCATCTGTGTAAAATTTTGCAGCCTTGTCCCACAAGTTAAGTGGGGTTTTGACCCCTCTTGGTTTGCAGCAGTGCCTGGAGTGGCTGAACTGACTTTTCCCATGTGTGCAAAAGCCCAGGGCATGAATATATTGCTTTTTAAGGCCACTTTTGGCTCCTTTAGAAGACAAGAGGAGTTAATTTTGTGCAGCTGAGGGCCATAACTGTGTCTCTGTGGTGTAGTTGGTGCTGTAAAACCCAAAAAAAAAGTGAATTCCTCTGATCTCAGCACCTGTGGCCAGGAGGGGCTGACAAAAACTGTGCCAAAGCCTGTCCTGGGACGGGACACAGCACCCTGCAGGGTGCTGAAAGATGCTGCTTTTGATTTCCTCTCCTCCTTTGTGAATTTTTTTTGTTTTTCTGAAGACCACGAGTGAAATCAAGCCACCAGAAACGGAGGGAGAACAATTTGGGATGAGCCAGAGAGGCCGGGCAGGGTGCCAGGGCTGCTCTTAGGGCTGCTGAGAGCTGCAGGACAAAGCAGGACAGACACATCAACGCTCCCAGCCCAGACTCTGGGGCCCTCCAGGTGCTCCTGGGGCTCAGGTGCCACCTCTCTTTTCTCTCTTTTCATCTTGGGCCTTGTTTACACCTAAAAAACCCAATTATGCCCGTGCTTGATGATCCCAGGTTTCGTTTCACTCTCATCCCACCCTCCCCGTGCCCTTGGCTGGGGTGTTCCCACCTCTGGGAAGTGCTCTTGTTCTCAGAGTTTTGTAGGAGATTTTACTCTGAGCTTGGAAGGCTGGGTCAAAAGCTTTGGCTTTAGTGGAAGGGGCAGGAATAAAAGTACATTTTTTGTACATGTGGGTGCATTTTCTGGTGGTTTTTTGCTGGTTTTGGGGGTGGAGAAGTTGCAGAGCCTCCCCTTGCAGGCGGATCTGCTGTTAACACACCAAGCAGCTCTGTCTGCTCCAGGAGGAGATTTACCCTCTCTCTCCTCCCAGGGCTGATGTGCTGGGGTGCAGTGAACTTGGAGAAATTGGTGCTAATTTGAGTTAGATTTCTCAGGTCTAAATCCACGTCTAATTCACATTTAGACCCAATTTCGCCTCAGCACCTCTGCCCTGGCTGTTCCTGGTGGCAGGAGGTGCAAACATCAACGGGATGTGGGGGAACACTTTTGATAGAGGGGAAGGCAGAAATTCCCCAAATCAGGAGGAATCTCTTCATGGAAAGGGTGCCAGGCTTTTGATAGAGGGGAAGGCAGAAATTCCCCAAATCAGGAGGAATCTCTTCATGGAAAGGGTGCCAGGCTTTTGATAGAGGGGAAGGCAGAAATTCCCCAAATCAGGAGGAATTTCTTCATGGAAATGGTGCCAGGCATTGGGAATGGGCTGCCCAGGGAGGTTTGGAGTCCCCATCCCTGGAGGTGTCCAAGAAACACCTGGATGTGGCACTTGGTTTGTGACAAGGCAGGGGTCAGGCACAGGTTGGACTTGGCCTTGGAGCCTTTTCCCACCTAAATAATCCTGGGATTTGGGGATCTGCAGAGCAGCAGCATCCCCACAGCTCCCCACGAGCTCAGGGGTGGACCCAGCACATCCTGCAAGATCCCAGCTCAGGAAGGAGCGGGGACAGCCCAGATTAATGCAGTTTTTGTTAAACTTCAAAAACAATTTTTTAAAAAATCAGTGTTTTTTTACTAGCCTGGCTTTGTCTGTCGGGATGCACCACGGATCCACGTTGCCATTTCTTCCTCCCTGCCTTGGCAGGCTGCTGGGAGCAGGTGATTTACAGAGCTGGCTGCCTGCTCTGCTGGCCCTGCCAAATCTGATTTCACCTCCTCTGCTGCCGAGCCTTTCAGGGAGTGCAGAGAGGGGATGTTTTACACCACCACCATACACCACGGTGTGAGAGGATGGAAAATAAAACCTCCTGAGCCAGCATTTAGGGATCTTTATTGAAGATGTCTGTAGCTTTCCCCAGTCTCCTAATAATTCTCCGTTTCTTGCTGGTTTTCTCGTCATTCCTTCTGCTTTGCCTTTTTTTAAATTTTTTTTTTTTCTTTTTTCCAAAGGATCCACTTTAAAATGGTGCACTTGAGACATATGGATTAAATCACAGCTCTGGGCTCTTCCAGGAGAGCAGTGCTGCCTAGAAAATGTCTGCAATTATTGAGGATTATGCCTCTGGATGGGTTTGCAATTAACGGGGAGGTTTTTGGGGCCGGAGTCCAAGCGATGCAATCTGATCAAAAATGTGAAATTTGGCCCCATTTGGCAACACCTCAGCCACAGCATCACCTTACACAGGTGCCCAGGGACGTCATCTGGCTTTATCAGGGAGGGAGGGCCAGAATAAGAATTGCAAACCAGCTTGTAAAAGCGACTCCGTGCTTTCATTTCCACCCCAAAGTGGCGCTGGCTCCTCTGACCCCTCCGTGCCAGGTGCCAGCGAGGAAAGTGAGAGCCTGGCTGCACACATCAGCTGGATTGTTTGCATACAGGCTGCAGAAACTCTTGTTTTCCATTTCCACGGGCTGGGTAATTGCAGGTTCAGCCATCTGGCCTGCGCTCAGCCTCGGTGACTGGGTCAGCCTTGCCTGTAATGACGGAGCCTCGTTAGTCATGATTGCAAAATGCACTTTTTTCCCTTTGGTTTTTTTTTTTTTTTTAATTTTTTTTTTTTTTTTTTTAGGTCGGTTTTTCCGTGCCTCGCTTGTTTTTTTTTTTTTTGGTTTGGTCAGTGGTAAATTCCGTTTCATAAACTGTCAAAGCAACTGTGCTGGCATGTGTGGGTAATTAGTGCAGTTTGCTGGTATCGAATGCCTGCGGGCCCCTGATAGCTTACAAAGCTCTTTATTGTTCAAACAGATCATAAAAGTGCTTTTATTGATGTTTCAAACGCTCCTGCAGTCTATCATTTATCTTTTCAGAGTGCCAAGTGAAACATCAGCCTTAGGACGCTGCGTGGGCTTAGAGTTTGTCCAGATTTAAGGCCAGGTTTTAGGAGATGCCACTGCTGGGGGTGGGAAAGATGAATTTTTAATGTTCCTCCCAACCCAAACCAGTCTGGAATTTGGTGGTTTGGGCAGCTTTTGGGCCAGGATGGTGCTGTTGAGGGTTTTGTTGGCAGAGGGTGGGAAATGCTGAGGAAATGGGGTGCTTAGGCCTGAAAATGCAGGATTAATGTCCTCTGGGAATTCCTGGTGGAGGACGTGGGACCTCATCCCTGTCTGAGGAACCATTGACATCCTGCTGCTCCTGGGCACTGTAGCCAGTGGGAAATCAGCACTTTTTTGGGTATTATTCCTCAAATAACCAGCTTTTAGCCTGATGGCTGGGTAACCGGGGAGGGAGCTGCTTTGGAGGAGCGTTTCCTTCCCAAAGGGAGCGGGCAGGGATGCTGAGGGGAAATTGGGATCTGCCATGGGCAGGGATGCTGCAGGGCTCTCCATCCCTGCTGGCCTGGAGGGGACAGACCCCTCGTGTCCCCTTTCCCTGGCCTGGGGTGCCTCCTGCGGAACAGGGCAAAAACACCAGAGGAGAACCGAGCGATCTCTGGGAAGCCAAACTCATCCTTTGGAGCAATTTCCACCCCCTCCGGGGACTCTGTGGGATTTGGGGAGCCGTGTCTGGCTGCTCCTGACATGCCCCTGGCAGAGCTGTGTGTTTCAGGGCTGGCAGGCAGCAGCCCTGGGCTCGTTTGGGGTGATGGATGCTCCGAGGTGCGGGGTCATCGCTCTTCCAGCCCTGGCTCCCTTTGGAGCTCGTTTCCCCCCTTCCTTGGATGGGAGGAGGGAAGAGGGGGATGGATTTCTTCCATGGAAAGTCTGAGGAGCGGGAGGCTGATTGCTGAGCCCAGACAGGCTGATGTAATGCTGGGAAGCTGCTCCTCTCTGCAGTGACATCATTGGGGGGTTTGCAGGGCTGCCGTAGACAGGGGGATCTGCAGGGACAGGAAAAGCACCACAAAGGGATTTGGGAAGGAGCAGCAAATGGATGTGTTTGGGAAAGGTGATTTTCCTCCGCTTGAGAAGCGGGGAAAAGCCAAATCCTTGTGCTTTGGGGGAGAAGTTTCCAGCTGAGGGTTTTTGGCAGAGCAAGATGGAAAAGGGATTTTTGGGAGCAGAGCGTGACAGAGCGCCCTGGCCCAAACCAGGGCATGTTCCCCTTCCCTGCTCACTTGGGAACCTCCTTCTGCGTGGGAGGTTTTTCACCAATTAGTCCTATTTGCAGAAAAGTTAATTTTTTGCAGCAGAAGCCTGTAAATAAGAAAAATTCCTTTTCTATTTGCAAAAGGGTGGGTTTGGATTGTGGCAGTGAATTTGTAGGAAGTAAAGGCTCATGTTGAGCCAAACCCCAGGAGCTGGAGGAGGAGGATGATGAGGCTGAGCAGGGTTTGTGTCCTTGTCAACCTGCTGGTGCTCAAGCTGCTGCTTCTCTGCAATTTCAATCCCTTTTGCTATTTTCCTGCCTTTTCTGAGGGAGCTTTTCCTGCACCAGGACAGAGCACAAACCCTTCCCAACCCAAAAACCTCAGGGCTGACTCCGTGTTCACCCCCTTCCCTCATCACTGAAGCCTGAACAAATGAAACACATGTTCCTCACACATGGTGAGCTCTTTCTGTTCCTTTTTTTTCCCTTTTTGGAGGGGGTCTGGGCTGCCTGCCAGAACCCAGAGGAAAATCCAAGCCCGCTCCAGACATCCCCAGCGTGCAGGTGTAGTCCTCACCCCGACAGAGGCAGGCAGGCTGAGATGGAAATGTTCCCAACAAACACCTCCCCCGGGATGGGAGCTGGAAGAGGGGATTCCTAATGATTTATGCAGAAGGTTGGACGGGGATTGGGGTGTCTGGGAGTTTGCTATCCCCTGCAAGAACATGGAAGAAAAAAAAAGTCCCTGACCGTGGGCTGGTTGTTGTGCACACGCAGCCAGCGCTGGCCGGGCTTCAGGAGGTCAGACCTGCTTGAGCAAACAGAGCTTTGGCCACTGCAAGGAAAAGTGTGGGGAAAATCCGAGCTGAAAGTGAATTTTGGGTGCTGTTCTCTGCTCTGGAATGGCTGCAAACACTGCGAGGCTCTCCTGAGGCTTTAATGCCTCGCAGGAGAAAATTTATCTGTGGGTTTGGTTTGCCCTTCTCCCAGCTTGCTGCTCAGAGAGGTGAAATATGGGCTGGGGATGTTCAGAAGGGTGAAATCCAGTCTGGGGATGCTCAGAACACTGAAATCTGAGCTCTGGGGGTGCTCAAAAGGGTGAAATCCAGGCTGGGNGGTTTTTCACCAATTAGTCCTATTTGCAGAAAAGTTAATTTTTTGCAGCAGAAGCCTGTAAATAAGAAAAATTCCTTTTCTATTTGCAAAAGGGTGGGTTTGGATTGTGGCAGTGAATTTGTAGGAAGTAAAGGCTCATGTTGAGCCAAACCCCAGGAGCTGGAGGAGGAGGATGATGAGGCTGAGCAGGGTTTGTGTCCTTGTCAACCTGCTGGTGCTCAAGCTGCTGCTTCTCTGCAATTTCAATCCCTTTTGCTATTTTCCTGCCTTTTCTGAGGGAGCTTTTCCTGCACCAGGACAGAGCACAAACCCTTCCCAACCCAAAAACCTCAGGGCTGACTCCGTGTTCACCCCCTTCCCTCATCACTGAAGCCTGAACAAATGAAACACATGTTCCTCACACATGGTGAGCTCTTTCTGTTCCTTTTTTTTCCCTTTTTGGAGGGGGTCTGGGCTGCCTGCCAGAACCCAGAGGAAAATCCAAGCCCGCTCCAGACATCCCCAGCGTGCAGGTGTAGTCCTCACCCCGACAGAGGCAGGCAGGCTGAGATGGAAATGTTCCCAACAAACACCTCCCCTGGGATGGGAGCTGGAAGAGGGGATTCCTAATGATTTATGCAGAAGGTTGGACGGGGATTGGGGTGTCTGGGAGTTTGCTATCCCCTGCAAGAACATGGAAGAAAAAAAAAGTCCCTGACCGTGGGCTGGTTGTTGTGCACACGCAGCCAGCGCTGGCCGGGCTTCAGGAGGTCAGACCTGCTTGAGCAAACAGAGCTTTGGCCACTGCAAGGAAAAGTGTGGGGAAAATCCGAGCTGAAAGTGAATTTTGGGTGCTGTTCTCTGCTCTGGAATGGCTGCAAACACTGCGAGGCTCTCCTGAGGCTTTAATGCCTCGCAGGAGAAAATTTATCTGTGGGTTTGGTTTGCCCTTCTCCCAGCTTGCTGCTCAGAGAGGTGAAATATGGGCTGGGGATGTTCAGAAGGGTGAAATCCAGTCTGGGGATGCTCAGAACACTGAAATCTGAGCTCTGGGGGTGCTCAAAAGGGTGAAATCCAGGCTGGGGATGCTCAGCAGGGTGAAATCCAGGCTGGGGATGCTCAGAAGGGTGAAATCCAGGCTGGGGATGCTGAGAACACTGAAATCTGAGCTCTGGGGGTGCTCAGAATGGTGAAATCCAGGCTGGGGATGCTGAGAACACTGAAATCTGAGCTCTGGGGGTGCTCAGAATGGTGAAATCCAGGCTGGGGATGCTGAGAACACTGAAATCTGGGCTCTGGGGATGCTCAGCAGGGTGAAACCCAGGCTGGGGGTGCTCAGAATGGTGAAATCCAGGCTGGGGATGCTGAGAACACTGAAATCTGGGCTCTGGGGATGCTCAGCCTCCACGGCATCCAGTCCTGTTCCTTCATGGGTTTGCTTTGGAGAACCTCGTTTCTGGGATGAATTTCACACCTGATTTTCAGGCCCAGGGTGCACAAACCCAGCTCCCTTCCTTAGGATGGACATTTGGGGCGCTATTTCATGGAACTATGAGGTTTTGTGCTTACAAAAATCACAGAATACCCTGAGCTGGAAAGATCAGCTTTCTCCACAGATCATCCAAGTCCAACTCCAAGGCAAGATTTTATTTACTTTTTTTTTAAATGCTGAATTTGAGGTGGCAGATGCTGCACGGAATGAATGAAACCCAAATCATTTTTCATGGCCAAAAAAGAAAAACCCAATTGAAAAAAAAATACTTGGGGGTGTGAACATTAGCAAGGGGCACATTTTAGTTTCCTGGAAAAAGGGGGAGGAAGGTGTGTGGACGAGGGGTGTCACACCTCTGTTTGCACAGCAGCTCAGCTTTCCATTCCCAGCTCTTTCCCCAGCAGCCAAATTTCCAGCAGTGGTGGGAATTAGCAACAGGAACCTGCACAAAGCCTCCTCCTCGGGTGGTCCCAGCAGGTCCCTGCTCCAGGCTCGGGTGATTGTTGCCAGCCAGATGCAGGAAAATCCTTTTCCAACCCAAATCTGGTGTTCAGTTCCATTTTCTGAGTGTGTCAGCAGCTCCCCCCAAGCCGAAGGCTTCTAGCCCCAGATAACTTTGGCAGCCAGGTCTATTTTCCCCCTATTGCCTTTAATCCATAAAACCTGGGTTCTGTGTGCACCTCCTGGGACAGAAAACGTTCCAAGTGCTGATTAAAAGCCTCTGTGCACACAAAACCCCCTTGATCCTCAGCCACCTCGGTGTGGAGGGAAGCTCAGGGTGGATCTTGGGGTGGAAATCCTGTCTGTGGGGCCGAGGAAACAGCAGCTCCATTTCCACGGTAATTTGGCTCTGAGGGGAGACAAAAAAAAGGAGAAAAAGCAAATTTGGGGTAGCTCAGGAGGCTGCAGCTGCTGTGGGGTGAAGCCCTGATGGGCTCTGGAATCCAAGGGCCACCCTCGGGCACGGGGAGCGAGCCCAGGTGGAACTGGGTCAGCTTTGAGGGGTCCCTTCCATCCCAGCCCGTTCTGGGATCTCAGGATCTCTTTCCTGTCCCCTCTCTTTCTGTCCAAAGAGCAGCTGCTCCTCCAGCCTCTCTCGCTCCCCACCCTCCCCAAATCCTCTCTTTCCCTTTGCATCCCCGACCTCTGCTGTGGCCAGAGGTGGGAGTGAAACCCTCTGGATTTTTGGGATCAACACCTCCCAGGCAGACTCTGAGACCCTTTTTTCACACTAAAACCCGAGCAAGTGCCTCCACTTTGGCTCAGTGAGCTCTCAAATGAGTAACTCAATCCTAAAGCTTTGCTTTACTCCGTATTTTCCACTGGAGAGACCCCCTCACAATCCACCAGCATATCCATCCTCCTGTGGGCAGCAGAATTCCTGCTTTTCCAGAGATGAAAGGGGAATAAATCAACGTGAAACCAGAGCCAGGGAGCGGTGCAGAGGGGGAAGACACAAAGGAGCAGCTTTGTGCTGGGCTTGTAACGAGGGGGAATCTGTTTCTAAACCATCCCTGATGGCTCACACATATGTCATGGAACAAGAACTCCTGCAGGACAGCTCCGGGTTATTGGATTTGGAGGGAGAGGGGAAACTTGGAACGGCGTGAGCAGGGCCTGGGTGAGGGGGTGACATCAGGGGGATGGGGTTTGGAGTGGGAGGAAGGCAGCACTGAAGGGGATGGTGGAGGAAATCAGGATTTGGGGGAAATTGGGGATTTGGGGGAAATTGGGGATTGAGCGCGGTCAGCTCTGCAGGGACAAGGAGCAAAGGGAAGGCTGGGCAGCCTCCAGTTTGGGATTGTGTGGGAATCCTGCAGACTGTGCCTCCTCTGCAAGGAAAACTCTGTAAGAGCTGGAACGAGGGATGGGGGACTTCAGGCAGCTCTTAAAATGTCATTTATTGTATCCAAGATGTCACAGCAGTGCAGGGTCCTGGNTTACAATGCATTATCTACTTTTCTTTGCAGAGCATCTTAATGCATAACAACCAATCTTTACCTTTACTGTTACCTATAGCCTATCATGATTACTATAATTACCATATTTATGTTACCATTCTCTAATCACTAAAAATTAGTGTGTTACAGTTTAAGCTAGAAGCTGTTTTTCAGTTTTCTTGCAGTGGAAAATTCTGAGACTTTTTTTCTACTTGCACCATTGGCAGTCTTGTTTGCCTGCAGAATCTTTCTGCTTGTTAAAAACATCTTTTTGTTTGTGGTCAGCTCTAAGTCATAAAAACCCCTTCTAGCTAACATAGCCTTTGCCTTCTTGGTTATCTGGCTCAGCAATTCTTTTCTTCTACACCAAAACTTGCTTCCATCTCTATTTCATTCTCAGATTCTGCGTTCAGAAATCTTCCTGCCGAGCACAGACATCTGTTAAACTTTCTTGTCAGACTTTCATCCTTCCCAACTGAACTCTGCATTTTCCTGTGTGCAGCCTGGAAACTGCTCAGGCTCTGGGGCTGTCTGAGCCCTGCTCAGCTGGGGATGTCACCTCTGTGAGGTGACAGCAGAGTGGTGGCACAGCCCGGGCTGGCCTGGCTACCTGGTGCTCAGAGAGCAGGGGAGGACAAGGGGAAACGGGGCCTTGGGTTTTTTCCAGGGCTGCCTAATGAGTGGGTGAGGAAAATGGAGAAAATCTCTTTCTGAGGCTGCCTGTGCAGCTCAGGGTGCTGCTGGAGCGTGAGTTGTTCGGGGTACCCCGCACACAAACCAGGGGATTCTTTCAGAATCGCTCCTGGCCCCGTGCTCTCCCCATCCCAGCATTATTCCGTGCCAGTTCCAGGGCTGGCACGGCAGGGCACACAAAGCCAGCCATTCATGTGGCCCCATTCAGCCTGGGCTGGGCTTTTGTGGGATTTTTCTTTTCCTTTTCATTTTTTTTTTTTTTCTTTTTGCAATTTCCACGCTGGACACTGAAGGTCAGGCTGACCCTCTCCTCCTTTATGTACATGCCTCCCACAATGTGCAGGCCACGATTTAATGCAGCTTTCCAGAGGGTCTAAATGAGGGTTTTGGGATGCTGTCCATGGGATTGAGCACATGGGGCACTCGGGGTGGCTCCAGGGACAGCACCACCGTGTCACCCTGTCCCACTGCTTTGTCCCTGCGTGGCAATTTCTTTTCCTGACTGTCCAGATGAGGCTCAAATTGCAAAATCTCATTTTTAGGAGCTCACTGAGTTATCCTGCGTAAGCATATCCCGGCAAGCAAACATTTTGAGCAAGGATAAAGAGATTTTTTTTTGGTGAATAGTCTCATTTGCTGCTTCAGAAGCATAATCTGACTTGATGCTTCAATTAGGGAACAAAACCACTCCGTGTGAATGCACCTGAGCCAAATCAGCTCCTGATGGAAAATAATGGGAAGGAACTGCTGGAAAAACTGCTGCTGAGGGGGTTTTTCACACTGGTGGTTTTGTGAGAGCTCTGGAATAGAGAATGACTAAAAGAAAGGGTAAAAAACCCTCCATGTTTGAATTCTGGAGAGGTATCTGAGGGGTGGATTTGGGGGTTTTGAGGGATCCCTTGCTATGAAGTCCCTCTCAGGGGGGTGGGATTAATATTATAAACAGATGGAGGGTGCATTGATTAAAAAACACCCAAAAACTCACTTTTGAGCAGCTTTTCAAGGATTCCTTTCAAAGTTATCCCCTGGATTTCCACTAGGAATTCATCCTCTGGAGAAGGCAAAACCAGCTGCAGATGGTGATTGTGGGGCCTCTATTCTCAGGGCTGTAATTTGTGTGCAGAATGACATAAATGCTGATTTGGAGCCACCAAATGAGGAGTTTGAAGGCAGAAATCACAGAGTGCCGGGCTGCTGTGCGGTCCTGGAGGGGAAAAAATAACTCCAAGGAGCGTTTGGAGGGGCAGGAATGATCCCAAGTGTGCTGTGCAGATGGAAAAGCTGCTGGGAGGGCTCAGCTGAGGTCACCTGGGTGGCAGTGCCAGCCTGGGTCTGCTGACAGGTATCCACAAACCCTTGGAGCTGCTGCATCCCCTGAAATCCCTCTGGAATCTGGCTCAGCTGAGACCTGGACATGCTCCCTTTCCTCCTCTGTCTGTCTTAGGGAGGGAAAATTGAGGAGAATGTTGGTTTTTTTTTAGGGATAGGCCTAAAGGAAGGAGAACTGCTCATTTTGTGGTGCCTCAGCTCATCTTTTTCCAGAGGCTGTGGGAATTGGGAAGCTCGGAGATGCTCTGGGATTAGTCAGGCCTAGATTCCTTCTAATTTGTGTCTCGTGGCTGCCTCAGCTGCTGGTGGGGACATGAAAGGGGTGGTGGGGACATTAAAGAGAAGTTTGGTGCGTGCCTGGCTCTGCTCAGAGGGGAGCTCACCACAGACAACGCTCGGGGATGATTTCTTTTCCTGAGCTGTCTGTTTCCATGACATTTATGGCAGTTTAATTATCCCCAGCCTCTTTGCCCTGTCAGAAGTGATTGAAATCAGCCAGCAGACAGAAGAATGATCGGGACAGACAGACACACCTGCGGCTGCACGGAGGGATCACCCAGGGCTTCATTTCGGGGGGAAAGCAGCCAAAAAAATGCAGTGTTATCCTAATGAATTCATGAGCAGAGAGAGCTTCCTCGTGGCTGGCTTTAAACCTCCAGGTGAAATCACTCCAGCAGGTTTCTGGTGCCCACGAGGTGAATTTTTAGGGATAAGCAGTTGTAAAACACAGAGTGGGCTGTTCCTTTGGTGAAGGTGTTTCCCTCTAGGAAATGGCTACAACAGCTTTACTCCAAGCCTTTCCTCTGAGTAGGATCCTTGCAGGGAGAGATCCAGTCCTGCCTGAGCTGCCTGAGGGGGTTCAAAATGAACTGGTTGGGACTGGAGCCCCATTAAGGCCCCACACAGGAGAGGATTGCTAAGGTCTGACCCAGCCCAGTCTGAGCTCAGCCTGCCCTTCCCTGGGGCGTGGTGTGGCTGTGCCAAGCACTCTCCAAAGCTGTTTTCCTCTCCTTCCAGCTCTTCTCAGAACCCAGTTCCTCCTTTTCAGTGAAAACTGGACAGGGGGAACAGCAGGTCAGGCTCTTTGCTGTGTTCCTGGGAGTTTGGGAGCAGCTGAGGGAAACTGAGGCACTGTGGGAGGGTTTGCTGCAGAGAGATTTTCTACCTGCAGAAGTTTTTACCTTTTTTTTTTCCCTTCTCCCCCTGAAATCGAAGGCACATCTTGCCCAGCAGCTCCAAGCTAAGCCAGAGAGGAGTTCTTTCTTCCAGTCCAGCCTGGCTTGTGGCATGGGTCAGTCAGATCCAAGTTAGATCCAGTGTGAGGTTTAACCCAGAGCCTCGCTGAGGTGACTCAGGCCCAGCTCCTGCCCTGCAGGAGTGCCACAAATCTCCCAGAATTTCCCAGATCCGGGTGGGTTTCCTCTCTCAGTGGAGGAGCTGCTTGAAGCCAGCACTGCTTGAGCCACCTTGGCGTGGAGGAAAGCTCAGGGTGGAAATCCTGAATGTGGGGCTGAGGAAACAGCAGCTCCACTTCCAGGTTAAACTGGGGAAAAAACAAAGAGTCAAAGGAGTGTTTGTCCTTGTGACACCTGCTCTGAAGGTGCCACAAGGACAAATACCCAGGCTCAGAGAGCCAAAATCAGCCTCAGCCATGCAGTCATGGCATCCCTGAGGTCCCTCAGGGTTATCAGCACCCAGGGGACAGCCAGGCAGGGGCAGCTGGGTGTGTGGACATGTATAAACCACCCCTGGGGGGTGACCCACCACGCAGCTGCTGCTGTGGAGGGAAAACATTCACTTCAATGGGCTGAAATTTGAACTGCAGTTTAATGAAAACCTGTGGTTCAGGTTCCTGGTTCTTCACATGTGTTTCTGATCTGCTGGGGGGGCTTGGACCATCTGCTCAGAGCACACAATTAAAAAAGAAAAGTTTAAAAACGCTCCTTTTGCAAATGTAAAGGCTGGCTTTGCTCTCGAGTTTCATTTTCCTATTGTGCTATTCTCTCTTTATTGGGGTGGAGAGAAAGTGGGATTGTCAGGGGGTTCTTCTTTCCTTTCTTTCTATTCTTTGCCCTTTAAAAACCTGAGCTGTGCCTTTATTTCCCCCCTCTTTGCAAAAGAAACCTCTCCTATTATTTTTGCCTCTGCTATGATTTTTGCCTGTGCTGGCACAGTGCTTGGCCAGGGTGGAGGGAAGGAGGGGACATAAAGCAGCCTTTTGTCCCAGCAGCCCCTGTCCCAGCCCAGCCACCCTTCCAGACTGGGACTGCAGCCCCATCCTGCCTTCCGTGGCCAGAACTGATTGTTCTGCACCCAAAAACCCCGGGAGATAAATTGTGGTTTGTTCAACAGATATAAATATATAAAAATAGCCCAGCTGAGTGGCTGAGCAGGTTGTTGATTTAAGGATATATCTCTCTCTGGGCATTTTTAGCAGCTTTTTTTTTTTGCCTTTTTTTTTTTTTTCCTTTTTTTTTTTTTTTTTACTAAACTGCTCCACAGTTGGATTTGGGATGCCACCAGGATCCCAGGGCTGATGTCAGGCAGGACGAAAACCAGAAGCCACAGAATCATTTTTCCTGAATGTGGGCTCTGCAAGCAGCCCTTTGCTCCAAAAAACCTCTTAATTTTAAGGCATGAGTCTTAACTTAATTTTAAACAACAGCCACGAGGCTGCTGCTCCAAGGATGCAGCAGTCATGGGTGGAGGGAACAGGATTTGGTCTTTGGGTGTTGGGGACAGCACGGAGAAGTGCCAGGGTTCAGGGGAGGGGACAAGGAGGGGACCACACACTTGTCCCTTCAAATCCAGCAGGCAGGAGGAGCAGCGAGCTCATGGATGCTCACAGGATGGGGAATTGCCTTCCTCCCCGGGGCTGTAAAGTGGAAATTGAGGAATTACCAGCGAGGTTAATTACCAGCGAGCCGTGGGGCTCATGGGCTGTGCTAATTGCTGGGTTTGTGCTCTGCAAGCCCAGCATCAGGGGTGCTCTGGCTGGGGCTGGGCTTTCGTTGGAGTCCCCACACAGAGATGGATTGAAAAAGAGAAATTTTCCCAGCCCTCTCTGAGAGGGTTTGCAGCCACGTTTCGTGCTGGTGGCACTGCTCTCCCTGCTCTGCTTCATTAAACCTGGTTTTTCCAAGGAGGGCTGGGCAGAGGCTCCTCTCTGAGTGCCCAAAGCAGCAGGAGCTGTTCTTGGGGTAACCCCAGAGCAGCCCCATCCAACTCTGCAGCCCCTCCGAGCAGGATGGGGACACAAACTCCCAGCTGGATTTAGCCAAACCACCAGGAATTTGTGGCTGAGTCACGGCTGTGTGCGAGTCAAGCTTTTTTTATTTTTAATTTATTACTATTTAGGTAAACTTTCAACAGTTGCCTTCCCATTTCGCAGTGCCCAGAGGAAGCTCTTTAGGCACCAGCTGCTCTGTCTGGTGGGGTCACTCCTGTCTGTGGCTGGCCAGGACAGGGCTCAGGACACAGGGACAGGGACTGGAGGATGGTGAGGCTTTGTTTGATCCCGTTGCTGCAGTTTTGCTGCTTTTCTGGAGCTGCTGTGTTTAGAGGAGGGACTCTGGGGTGCTCCAGCACCTCTGATTTTTGGGGTTTCCATGTAGCAGGACTGGGGCCGTGGTGGTCCCTGGGCCCCTCTTTGCTGATGTCCCCAACACCAGTTTCACTCCAGGCTGGAGCTGGGCTCTGAGAGTCCACGGGAAGTGCTGGTGATAAACAGGATTTATCAAGTGGAACATCTGAGGGCTGCCAGGCTGGCTCCAGGACAGGGATTAGGGGTTTTGGAGGCTGAGCTTCCACTTCATCCTGGAGCTGCACTGAACCCCTGCCCCTCTCCAGCCTCTGACTGGGTTTGGGGTTATGGAACCAGGGAGTTTGTCAGGATAAATCTCAATGATTCCCAATAATTGTGAAGATTTTACGTTGTTGTTGCTCACCCTGGGCCTGTGTTTATCCAGTTGAAGTGCAGGAGTTTCCAAAAGCACACCCAGCAGGATTTACTCTCAGGGGTGCTGAATCTCAGATTTTTGGGGTGCTGCCCTAACCCGAGGCCAGCTAATGATCAGTGGGAGCCCTGAAGAATCCCAGGATTTAGGGAGCTGCTGCCAGGGCCAGATGAAGTCACTCTCATCCTCCTCTCCAGCTGTTTTTTTTTTTTTTTCATTGAACCACAACGATTCCTCCGAGTTCCTGAAGTTGATGTCATTGGAAGTGATGTGACATTTTTTGCACGCATATAGAATAAGTGTTAAAAAATGCTCCAGAAAGAGCTTTTCCAGCCTTGTCTGGGAGCTGGCTGGGGAGTTGAGTTAGACTGGCTTTGATGGAATTTAATCCATAAAGCAAATGAGTCATCAGGCATAAATGGCTTTACCATAAATGTCAGGCAGATCCTTACTGGTCCTGACAGTTAGCACTTCCATCTGTCTGCTGGAGCACATGAAACCCTCACAACTCACAGTCCTCTTCAGAAATGTGCTGTCCTGCCTCTTCCTCTTCACCAGAAGTTTTAGGAATAAAGGCCAAAATGTGATTTATCCCCCATTTTGAACACTGCCTCTCCTAATCTATGAAATTGTGGTTATTTGCAGGCAAAAAAAAAAAGAGATTTTTTTATTCTCTGCTTCATTTTTTTTGGTTAAACAGCAAAACACAACTGAGCTCAGCCCCTGGATGCTACCAAGTGCTCCAGTCACTGGAGAACTTCCTTGAGCCTTGTGCCCAGCTCATTTCCAGGCCAAAAAAGAACTTTACCCGCTGTGTGGGTGGCTGGAGGACGCTGCTGGTGACTTCTACAAAGCAACACCAGAGCGTTTCTGTCTTGCTCCCTGCCTGAAACAGCTCATTACTTGAAAATAAGTCTTTGCTTTGGCTGCTCAGGCCTCTAAACCCCTTTATTGGTGCATTTTTAAGTTGTCTCTCTTGGCAAACCCTGTCCCGCGCGGAGCTGTGCGCGTGGATTAACGCGATCTTCGTTAGCGCTGCAAAAACCCAACTGGGAAAGGGATTCTGTGACCAAAACAGGGAAACAAACGGACACTTGAGGGAGGAATGGGAGCAGGGCTGGCTCCCCTTTGCCAGCCAGGATCCCTGGGCACGATTTATTAGCAGCAGCACACTCGAGAGGACACGAAAGGCTCCCCAACCTCGCGGCGCGGCTCGCTCTGTTTAAAGTGGGCTTTTTAAATCCCAGCCATGGGGCTCCTGACAGCAGAGCTTTGTGCAGCTTTTGTGAGGTGCAGATAGTGGGGCTTTTTATTGCGGCCTAAATTAGCCCATTTTATTGTTGGGCGCTGAGGGATGAGGTCAGTTGGCCGGGAATCTTGGTAACGAGGTTTGTACTCCTGTCTGCTTTCTGCAAGTGGGAGCACTGGGTGTCCCCCGCTGCTGGGTGCTGGCTGGGAGGGAAACAAAGATGAACGGGCTGGGCTCTCCTCCTTCCCCCTCCCCTGAGCTGCTCAGCCTCTGTGCTGGGGCTTGGGTGCTCCCTGGGGCTCTCATTCGTCCCAAATTCAGTTATCTTGCATTTTGCATTGGTTCAGCCTTGATTCTCTTGGGTTTTGCTTTGGTTCAGCTTTGGTTCTCCTGCATTTTGCATTCGTTCAGCCTTGGTTCTCTTGGATTTTGCATTGGTTCAGCTTTGGTTCTCCTGGGTTTTGCATTGGTTCAGCCTTGGTTCTCCTGGGTTTTGCATTGGGTCAGCCTTTGTTCTCCTGGGTTTTGCATTGTTCCAGCCTTGGTTCTCCTGCATTTTGCGTTGGTTCAGCCTTGGTTCTCCTGGGTTTTGCATTGTTCCAGCCTGGGTTCTCCTGGGTTTTGCTTTGGTTCAGCCTTTGTTCTCCTGGGTTTTGCATTGTTCCAGCCTGGGTTCTCCTGGGTTTTGCTTTGGTTCAGCTTTGGTTCTCCTGGGTTTTGCTTTGGTTCAGCTTTGGTTCTCCTGGGTTTTGCATTGGTTCAGCCTGGGTTCTCCTGCATTTTGCAGGCTGGAACAAGACAAGGATGAACTTTGGGCAGGGTGATTGATTGGGTTTGAAAGGAGAGGGGAAGCAGCAGGCTGAGGAGCGCTGCTGGTGGAGCGTGGTGAGCTCTGACAGAGCTGTCTGATGCTTTTGCCTGGCGTTCCCCACGTCCCAAATTTATTCAGTTATGCACTGATTTCTCCAAGTTCTTGACCCAGAATGGGCAGGAAGCTACCCCTGCCCAGCCTCCCCCTCTCACTCAGCAGAGGCTGTGGGGCCCACGCTGTCCTTTGGTGTGCTGAGGTTCAGTTTTCTGCTGTGGTTTTTTTCAGGTGTTTTTTTTATCATGTTCTCCAAGGCTGAGGATGCCCAAGCTCCTGCAGGGAAGCAGGGTGGGATCAAGGTTTTCTCCCCGTGAATAGCTCAGGAGCTGCCATCAGCCAAGACTAAAAACAAACCCAGCTTTAGCAAATTCTCCTCTGCTTAACCTTTGGCACTGTGTTTAGCCAAGATGCCTTTCCTTGCTTTATCTGTTCCTTGAGGAAACGCAGTTCCAGCCCTGGTCACTTACGGGCTGCAGCCTATCAGCTCTCCATGAGGTGTAAATCCAACCTTATCAGGGGGAAAAAGCTTTTTCAGCCTCCCCTGCCTCTTGGAGACAAGTCCCAGCTCTGCTTTGGGGCTGCTTTATTTCAGCTTATCCCAACAATGCCAGGCACTTCCCATCTTCCCATGGAGAACAGGCAGCTTTAAGCACCTGAGGGAGAGAAAAGGGCCCAAGTGGCTTAGCTGAGGTGTCAGGGAGGGGTGGCCAGGGTCCTGGGGGCAGAAATAGCAGCTGGGAGGGTTTTCACATCAGCCACAGGTTTCCTTGGCCGGGTTGGGTATTCCCTGCTGGAGGGAATTCCAAAGGAAGAGGTTTGGAGCTCTGGAGTGCCTTTGGAGACAGGGGTGGTTTTATTATTTATGGCCTGAGTAACCCCATAACACCCCCAGTGCCCCCAGCTCAGGGCTGGGGGATGTCCTGGAGGTCCCACCATGACCCAGTTCCCACCATGGGCAGGTGGTGGCCAGAGCTGCTTGGAAAAGGGAAATGTTCTATGAGGCAAAAAACTTGGAATTTTTAATTTTCCCAGTACTCTAAGCCCAGTTGTGGTGGTTACATTGCAAAAGAAAAAGCTGGAATAGTAATGGTGGGGCTGGATTTATATTAACAAAAAAAAAACCAAAAAAAAAAGAAAAAAGGGAAAAGAGAAGGGGAAGGAAATATGTTTCTCGTTTTAAAAATGGAAAATTAAAACCCACTTTGCAGACATTTCTGTTAATTTTGTGAAGGTTATTCACTGGAAACAGTGACTAATGAGCTTCAGTGAATGCTCCTTGAAGGGTGACTGGGGTAGGTCTGAGAGGTGCCCAGATGTTCGTGAGCTGCTGCAGGGAGGGAAGTGACAACCTGGGAATGGAGGAGGAGCTCCAGGCAGCTCTGAGCTGCTCCTTCCCCCTCTGCTGATGTGTCCAGGAACCTCCTTCCCCAGTGGATCCCTGCCCAAAATGTGAACAGCATCCCTTTTTTGGGGGGAACTCAGTGGGACACATCCATGATCCAGCAACACCAAGGCAGATTTGGCCCATAACTCCAAAAATATCCTTTTCCACAGGGCTGTTTGCCAGTCTGGCCAGGCTCCCTTTGGAGCTTCTGGTTCCTATTACTGCCCAAATCATCCTCCCAGTTTTGCTGTAACGCTCCTGCTCTTCCCCCTGATGCTTTAGCTGTGTTTGTCTATTATTAAATAAGGATTTTTTTTTCCCTCCCCTAATTAAAGTATCAGCTCCAAGCATCCAAGTAGTAAAGTCTTATGTAACTGTCTGCTGAATGAGCTGCGTTTTGGCGTCGTGGCTGAGCGGCGTGGTGGCTCTTCAGGAAACTCAAGAGCAATTTCTGCACTGACCTTCTGCCTGTGGCTGTGTCAGGCTTCAGGGAGCAGCTGCTCCATTAACCAGCCCTGGTGCCTAACGAGCTTCCTCTGCACCTGGTTTTTAGCAGGGAAAGCCTCCCTTTGGCTCTTTTCTGCCTTTATCAGATGCATTTCTAGTCTCTCGCTCTGCCTGTCGCGGGTGGAACATCGAGGTGAGGCAAGATGTAAGAAAAGGGGGTGATGTGAGACCAGCTGGTGGGCTGGGAGAAGCAGAGAAGTTTTGAGGCCATTAAGGAGCTTTTGGGACTGGCCAGGGTGACTCTGCAGCCCTGCACAGGACCAGGTGGAAAGGAGTTGTTTTATTGCAGATTTGAGGGGGTACAAAGCTTTTTTCTTTTTATTTTTCCTGCACCTGGCTTGCTTGAGGCTGTCAGTGCTGTCGTACTCTGGTGATTTGTCTTTTGAGGAGGTGGGTTTGGGGCTGGGGATGAAGCACGGTGGGTTCACACCTCGTGGAGCAGCCCAAGAGAAGCAGCTGCTCCCTGGACGTGGAGCTTTTCCCCTGGCTCATCTCAGGGGATGCGCCCATGTCAGGAAGGCGGCCCTGCCACACGTTTTGCTTTTCACTTCTTTGTGTTTCTGGCTTTGATTGCAGCCTCGGGCTGGTGTCCCCACGAGCACCCCCCGTCCCTGACCCTCTGTGCTCCCCTCCCTGCAGGGTGACATCCAGCAGCTCCTGATCGTGGCGGACCCACGGGCAGCCCTGGAGTACTGTGAACACTACAGCCCCGACTGTGACACCGCCATCCCCGACTCCCCCCAGTCCCAGGACCCCAACCAGGATGAATACGTGAGTCTCTGGGGATGGTTTGGGGCATAATCAACAATATTTGGGTTTGTATCACCCTTGCAAACACGTGGCTCCTTCCTCCCGCTCAGCTTCCCCGCAACTCATCCCCAACGTCTAAGACAGAGATTGTTTTTAGGATTTGCACGTTCTGGCTTTGGCTCTTGGGAGTTTCCCTTCTTTCTGAGCTCCTCCCATGTCCAGAGACTGAAAGGAACATCCTCTTGGAGCTCAGAAACACAGGAGAAACATCATGAGCCAAGTGTGGATTATTGACCTTCCCTGGCAGCTCCAGTCCTGTCCAGACCAGCACCTGTTTTTAAATTTCAAGTTATACTGTTGGACTTGTAAAAGGATTAAACAGTCCTTGCTCAATATCCTGTGAAACAACAGGTGTTAAAGGAGGGAGAACCAGTTTTCCCCTGGATTTGCTTTGAATCTCATTTTGGCAGAAATGCTCCCCAGTCATCCCTAGGAGCTGCTGTGCCCAATGATTTTTGTGTGAAGGGTTCACCCCAGGCCTTTTTTTTAAAAAAAGGAAACACACACAAAAAAAAAAAAAGCTGGTGCAGGATGCATTTGTATGTTTGCTGCCCAATCAGAAATGTCTGGGTGTGGCAGAATTTAATGAGCATCACCCAAATTTTGCCCTTTTTAAAGAAGTCTCAGCTCGCTGTAGGTGCTGTCTGGCATCCTGAGCCACTCTCTTGGGCTGATTTGTTTTCAGCTGAGCCTAGACCTGCAGGGTTAGGGAATCCCCATGAACCAGTAATGCCACCAGCCCTCCCAGTTTATCTTTGGGATTAAATTAATCCAGCACCTAAGCTGGGCTTTGGGATGCTCACGGTGAGCCACAGCCCCAGGGAAGTGCCGCGACCGCTCCGCCAGCGCTTCTGGAGAAACAATAAATAAGACAAATAAAACAGCACTTTGGTGGAAATCTGTGGCAGCAGGAAAATAAAACTCCTCTTTTGGAGCCAGCAGTCCAACAAGAGCTGGCTTGTCCCGAGGCTGTGTTGCTCCATGTAGGAATAACTCCTCCACGCGCCGGCGGCCGCTGCCAGGGAGAGCTGGGCTGGCGAGCAGCGGGCCGTGCCCGGCTGGAGCCAGCCTTTGTTTGGGTTCCTTGCTGCAGAATGACTGACGCCTTGTGGGAAAGGCTGCAAGGATCTGCTTTTCCAAGCCCTCCAGCCCTGGGGTGCACGGGAAAGCACAGGGATGCTGTTAGTGCAGGAACAGCGCCGGAGCGGCTGCGGGGCTCGAGGGCGTTCTGCCCCTCTCTCAGGGGGTCAGGTGGGGCAGGTCTGGGAGGTTTCAGCAACCCAAGGTTACAAAAATATCCTAGAGTCACTGCTTTGGGTTGGAAGGATCTTAAAGCTTATCAAATTCCAAGCCCTTGCCATGGGCAGCGTCGCCTTCCATGATCCCAGATTGTTCCAGCTCCTGCCTGGCTTTGGGCACTTCCACGGATGGAGCAGCCACAGCTGCTCTGGGTGACCCATTCCAAGGCCTCCCCACCTTCCCAGGGAGGAATTTCTCCCAAATATCCCATCTAGACTTGCAGAGTGAAGCTGTGATGTCCAGAGGAGCTGGCAGGGACACGCTGGGTGCTCCCAGCTCATTTCCTGCCTCTCCTCCTCTCCTTGCAGTACACGGACGCGGAGGGAGAAGGTGACACTTACTACTACGAGTACCCCTACTACGAGGACGTGGATGAAGCTGCCAAACCAGAAAGCCCCACCACCAAACCCAGCCCTCCTGAAGTGGCTGCTGCAGAGAAACCCGAAACCAAGCAGGTATGAGGCAGGTCCTGGCAGGGGTGTAGGTGATGAACCTTCGTGAAAGGGGGGGATGATGCAGAACGATTTTGTTTCTCTGATCGTGGTGGTTTATTTCCCACGTGTGACAGGATTATCCAGCTCCCACAGCACCCCCTGAGACAGGGAACCCCGGGAAGCAGCCCAAGGAGGACGGAGCAGTGGATGATCCCCTGGTTGACGAGTACAACTACGAGACCATCAACGAGGAGTATTTTACCCCCATGCCCTACGAGGATCTCAACTACAATGAGGAAATCGATCCCCAGGGTGGCCTCACTGAAAATGCAGTGGAAGCTGAACTCCCCACGAGCACCGTGGTCACCTACAATGAGACTGATGTAATTTTAATTCATTAATTTTAATTTTTTTTTAATTGATTCTGCTGTTTCATAGCCCTGGAAGCAAAGGAGACGGGAGCAGCCAGATGGTAAATCCATAAGTGGTTCAGGCAGCTGCAGGGAGAGGAAGTTTCTTATAAAATGTTTTCACTCCAGACTTTTCAGGGTGGGGAACGCAGATATTTAGAATTTGGTTAAGGATTATTCCCCTGGAAAAAGCTGCTCATATTGACATCTGCATTTCCTCGGGTGAAGTGGTTGTCTGACAAAAAGAGAAATGAGGGTTGCTGTTAAAACCTCAGTAAAAGCCTTTTATCCCAAAGTTATTAATATAAATCCTTAAAATGTTGATTTGCTGGAGAACATCAATATTTTTCATTTTGCCATTTCCACTGGAAAGCATTTTATGTTTTTCAGTTTTTTTTTTTTAAACATTTCAACGCTGGGACAAAGCCTTGATTCCAAAACTTCTGCATCCACCTGGTGTGAACTCCTTTATTCTGTGCACGGATCTGCTCAGAGCTGGGATCAGCCCACACCCCACAGCTTTTCCTGCTGGAATATTTAACTTTTACCTCCCACACTTCAACATCCTTCAGCTGAAATGCTGCACTCGAGACTCTCCTGTGCTTAAGACTTGTCCAGTTCTTGCATTTCGTGTTGATGCTGGAATAGGTGAATGTTGGTGAGACTTGAGATGAATTTTGGGGGAGCTGTGGAGCTCACGGAGCAAGGAAATAAATGACATTAAATGGGCAAATCCATCATTATCCAGGAGCAGCAGCAAGGGAATCCATGGTGGGACAACACGGAATTGTTCCCTGAGCAGCCTGCTCTAGTGGAAGATGTCCCTGCCCATGGCAAGGCTTTGGAACTGGATGAGCTTTAAGGTCCTTCCAGCCCACACCATTCCATGTTTCTGTAACGCTTCCAAACCCCACCCCAGTTCCCAGGAAGAGCTTAGGGATGGTTTCTCCAGTGGAGAATTCCTTGCTGTGTGGCTGTCACAATTCAAGGCCCCCAAAAGAGACAGCGGAAGTTGGCCAGGATCCCGGGAGGTGGAAATTTGAAGGAAAAGGTGTCAGGGAAAGTGTCCAAGCAAAGATCTGAGCAGCTGGAATGAGGCAGGTGCAGATCCAGCAGCTCCAAGGGCAGGGGGGGTCCAGTCCAGCCAAAATGAGGTGGAGGAGGTTGGAGAGCCCAAAATGATGCACAGGGAGAGAAGGAAAAGGCTCCAGGAATCGAGGGAGCCAACCTGAGGGATGGGAAAGTTTTCTGTTTCCTGACCAAGAGCTAGAAATCTTTGGCCAAGCTTGGGCTTTCTAAGATAGAGGAATTAAAGAGTGGATAGAGGGGCCTTAAATTAAAAAGTGGGAGAGGAGGGAGGAGGCTTCAAGGGCCACTTTAGTTGTTAAGGGAAGGAAACAGAGCAGGAAAGTTCAGGCAGGGAACTGCTTACTTACTCCAAATATCATCTTTCCATGCAAATAGACCTGAGGACCTCAATTAAAATATCAAACCAGACATTTTGGATATTCATTTCAAGCAATTTGCTGTTATCTTCAAACCCTTAGAGCCAGTGAGTTTTTTTTAGATCATGGTTTTAAAGTTTCAAAGTGCAAAACCAGGTGAAATATTTCAGCCAGGATAAAAGGGGAGGGGTGTGATAGCAACAGATCCATTTGAACCAGCCCAAAGGAAAAATAATTCTGACTTTCCCAAGTTTTCTAATTGAATAATTGCCAAACTATAATTTCTGCCAAGGCCAGCTGGTGCTTGCAGAGGTAAGAGAAAGTGGGGTGGTGATTACCTTAGTTCTAGGCTTAGTCTTAGTTTAAAACCTCCTGAATTTAGACCCAGATGTTCATGGTTATGAGTTCTGAGCAGTTTTGCCATAGAAAGAAGTCTGGAAGTTGTGATGGCACTGAAGTGACTTTGAGTTCCTAGTAGTGAGGAGCTGTTTCTCCAGGAAGCACTGGAAATAATTCCATTTCTGGACTATTTTGGTCATTACCTGGACAGGGAAGAAACCAAATAAATCTCAGCAGCACACGTTGTTCTTTGCAGGGCTGCTCAGAGCCAGGGGTGCCAGAGGTCTGTGCCTGCCAGGGATATGGAGAGCAGCAAGGAAATTCTGAGCCTTGTCTGGGTGTCCTTGCTGTGCTCCGTGGCATCCGAAAGGATTCAGTGGGGATTCAGGGATTGAGGCATCAGATTTGTAACAACTCCTGCTCCTTGGACGAGCCCAGGCGCAGATTGGAGCCCAGACTAAACAAACAGGAGGCTTTCACAGGAGTGAACTTGGGTTTTCCACATTTCCTGCTGTAATTGGACGCTCACAGTGACACATCGTGGGTTTGGTGTGCATCTGAAATCTGGGAACGGATGTGGGACTCCTTGGCCTTGATAATCCAGGGTCTCCAACACCCAGGCTGTGAGAGATGAGGAGGATTTGGAGCTTGAGTCTTCCATTACCACTTTCTTCAGGCATTTGGAGCTCGCAGGGTCCTCCGGACATGAGCTTTGTGCTGTGTTTTGTTTTCCTCACTCCAACTTCTCTACTCTCAGTGTTTTACTGGGGATCAGGGAAGAAATCCCAGGCAAAGCCAGGGTGTATATTTGACATGGAGCTTCTCCCATCTGTCTTCCTGCTGTTGGAGAAGTCACTGGAGACTTCAAAATTCCAGAATTTAACTTTCCCCCGGGTTTTCCCCTTGTCACTATCATTACAAAGCACCCTCATTTTGCAAAAATCACCCCCCTTAGTATAACAACACATTAATATTCCAGCATGCCCAGCTAGGAGAGGATCCCAGCCTGACCCACTGCTGCTCTTTCCTCTCTCCAGGCTGCTCAAGGAGGGGATGACCTGGATAAAGACTTCACTGAGGAAACCATAAAGGAATATGATGGGAATTATTACGACAGTTACTACGACCGGACGGCCTCTCCCGACATCGGCCCCGGCATGCCGGCCAACCAGGACACCATCTACGAAGGGGTGAGAGGCCTTCTGCTCCAGCCAGCAAAAATTCTGCTTCAAAATGTTGGTCCTTCCCTAATTTAGAGCAGAATCAGTGCAAAAAGAATTCACCCAGCTGCAACTTGTATTTAAACAAGGAGGAGCTGCCCTGGGTCTTTCCCTGCGGGAGCCTCAGCAGGATTGTGCCAGGATCTCCAGTTCCTGCTGGGATTGGTGGTGATGATGATGGTGATGATGGCAATGCCCTCTCTGACTGTCTGGCTTTGTGTTTCCCTGTGTCCCACAGATCGGTGGCCCCCGGGGTGAGAAGGGGCAGAAGGGGGAACCTGCCATCATTGAGCCGGTAAGGAGCACCTGAATTTGGGGTTTTGTTGGGTGGGAAAAAGGTGCAGAGAATTTGTTCTCAGTGGGACAGCTGGGAGGAAAACTCCCCGTGAAAGAACTCCCTGCTTCATTGAATCTAAAACGCTGTAATTATATAATTTTTTTTTAAAGCTCCAAGGAGCGACCTAAATCGTGAAGGAAGTGCAGGAATTCCCATGAAATCTCTGGTTTAGCAAAATAAAACCTGGGAGTGAAGCATTAGGCCGGGGGCAGGTCTCATCCCTCAGGAGTTTGGGAGCATCCAGGTCGTATCCTGCCCTGAACTCCCAGCTTGGGGCTGGCTTAGATTGGGCCACCAACGGGAATAATTTCATCCCTGTGGGAATAAAAGGACTATAAAATAAATCCCTGTGGGAATAAAAGGAATATAAAATAAATCCCTGCACACAGCTGTGGAGAGGTTTGCTCCTGCACCAGCTTTTCCTTTTTGTCCTCCCCGGGGTGGAACCCTCTTCCTTTGTATTTCTGGCCTGATTTTGAGGGTGTTTTCCCTTCTAAAGTACAATTCCAAGCTGAGGGTGCCCAGCCCAGCACCCCGAGGTGGGGAAGGAGCCTCATGGTGGGGCTGGCTCAGGGGCTCCTGTGAGCAGAGCAAGAGACTCTTGGTTAATTCCCATTTTCTCGCCTCTCTGTGTGCCTGGATGCCCAGGTACCCCATTCCTGCTCCTCCCCAGGCTGGAATTGGGGATCAGCTCCTGCACCCACCTGCCCCAGCCCAGTCCCCCGGGCTGAGCTCCTGCTGGCTGAGCCTGCAGCTCAATTAACCTCATTTTCCTTGGCAGAGGGCCAGCCCAGCACCCAGCGCTGCAGCAGCACTTCCCATCATTCTGAGCCCATCATTTTCCTTTTAATTCTTCCTCCTTTTCCTCTTTCACCTTAAATTTCTGCAGGTGCTGGGGAGGGGAGCCAGGCAGAAGCCGGGGTGCAGTAGCAGTGGCTTCAAAACTCCAATTTAGTCCCTCGTAAAAACATTTCTGACCTTTCCTTCCTTCTCTCCCTTTCACTCTGCAAACAAAAGGAGGAGCCAGCGATTTCCTTATCAGAGGGGTGGGCAGGGAAGGGGGGCAGCCAGACCCCACGAAGATGATGGCAGAAACCCAGCCTGGAAAGCTCCAAAGCGAACAAAATAGTTAAGTTTAATCATCCAGAAAGAATTTGGCCGCCTTTGCTATTTCAAAACACTGGAGCATGGATGGCTTTTGCCAGAAAGTAAACAAGACCAAATGCTGCCTTGTCCCTCTCCGTGCAGCTCCTCTCGAGCAGGGAAATTCGGATTTGCTGCGCTCTTTAGCTCTTTTTTTTTATTTTTTCAGTTTTTGATGGGAGCTGCAGGAGAAGGGAAATAAAACCCAAGCACAAAGTTGGATTCTGCTGGATTTTTACTCCTTCCCTTTCCAGCCCAGCTGTCCTTCAATCCTTGCTCTGTGCTGACACTTGCTGGAGGCGGCAGGGCAGGGCAGGGGCAGGAGGGATGGAGAGGAGGGATGCAGGGATCCCAAACATCCCAGCTGTGGGGTCACCGGGGCACTGGCACCTCCTCAGAGCCCTCTGTCCCTCTGGGGGAACCCTGGTGCTCCCCTTTAGGGAGGGTTTGCTCAGCACCTCTGAACTGCAGCAGAATTCCGGGCTGGTTTTGGGATGTTGGCTTCACTTGTGGGTGGTGTCTGAGGCAGAAGCCTTGCCCTGTTTTCCCCTGGGACAATCCCAAACCCACGGTTGGCTTGCCGCCCTCAATGGGATTGCTGTCCCTAAAACCCTGCCACGTTCCCGTCGCTGCCATGGATGAACATCCCTGGAAACACAGGAGGTTTCCTGCCAAGGAGAATCTCCAGATGTCCCCAAGGCCACAGCTCAGCGTAAACCAGCAGATAAATATGGGAAGGCGCCAAGGATGTTTGCGTCCCAAACGGGCCAATTATCCCTGACCCTTCCCCCTGGGGAGCAGTGTCCTGGGAAGCAGAGCCTTGGTGCTGTGTGTGCTCCCAGCAGCACCCCAAAAACCTCCTGCGTGGGCTGGGATTCTCTGCACTCTGATTCATTTCTATTTTAGAGCCTGTCCCGCCAGGATGTGCCATCACTGGTCCCAAANTGGGAACTCCACAAGGATGAATTTGGGTTGTTTATATGCTGGGATCTCAATAAGGATGGATTTTAGGATGTCCATATGCTGGGATCTCAATGAGGATGGGTTTTAGGATGTCCATATGCTGGGTTCTCAAGGAGAATGGATTTTGGGGTGTCTGTGTGCTGGGATCTGCACAAAGATGGATTTTGGGCTGTCCATATGCTGGGATCTCAATGAGGATGGATTTTAGGATGTCCATATGCTGGGATCTCCACAAGGATGGATTTTGAGGTGTTTATATGCTGGGATCTCCACAAGGATGGATTTTAGGATGTTCATATGCTGGGTTCTCAAGGAGAATGGATTTTGGGGTGTCTGTGTGCTGGGATCTGCACAAGGATGGATTTTGAGTTGTTTATATGCTGGGATCTCCACAAGGATGGATTTTGAGGTGTCTGTATGTAGGGATGGATTCTGGGGTGTCCATCTGCTGGGATCTCTGGGGTTTCCCTGCAGGCTGGAGGACAGGAGTGTGGAATTCACCCCAGATTCCCAGCCAGTGAAATATTCCCATGGCTGAAGCTGCAGTGGGCATAGGGTGAAGCCCATGACCTGAATTCCTCCCTGCTGAGGAGCTGCAGAGCCTCTTCTGTGGAGGCAGCAGCAAATTTCCCCTCACACATCCAGCTGCAGTGGGAGCCAGATCTTCCCTGAGATTTTAAATGAGTGTGGACACCAGGAAAGGCAGAAAACAGAGCTGGCCACTCATTTCTTGGTGCAGAAACCCTGATGGAAGCAGGGCTGGTTTAGGTTATTTTTTGCTGTTATTTTTTGCTGCTCTGGGCATAGGGAGTAGTGTGGTTTTTGGGGCAGGAATGCCTGGATTTTCCTGCAGACATTTCAGATTCGTTCAGCTCGGTCGGAGCGGGGTCAGCTGAGGTTTTTGGCACCGGAGCCTGGGAAGAGTTTAGGGTGACCCCAAAGCAGCCCCTGCACTGCTTCTCCCACAGGAGCCAGCTGCTAAAAATCCACAGATTTTTATGGGATTCCATCCCTTAGGAAAAATCCCACAGGTGAGCTGGGAATTGCTGACTCAACCTGGGCACTGCTTTGTCTCTGATCCTGAGATAAAAGGGACAGAGCTCTTCCCAAAGCATTTTCCTGGTGCCTTCTGGAAAGCGTTTCCCAGGTGGATTGGGAGGTTTCTTTCCTGCCTTTTACATACTCATGAGGGGAAAAAAAAAACAAACCAAACCTTAATTTTCCTGAGTGCGTGATAGATCTGATCTAAAGCGATGACAAAATATTGAGATTGAAGAGGCTGGAGTAACAATATCCCAGAATTTTTCCCACACAGTGATTTCCTACGTTCACAGAGGAAATCATAGCGTGCAGTCTGCTGAAAAAAAATCACTTAAAAACCACCTTGGAATTTGATTGCAAACTTCTTCTTCAGCTCTTCAGGGCTGGGAACACTTTTCCCTCAAGCTCCAGCACCATCGAGACTGGACAAAGCCCAGGATTTGCTTTTTCCCAGGCTCTGAGCAGAGGGAGAAGGCTCTGGTGGGGAAGGTGATGCTGTGCTGGGGCTGATGCTGGCCTATGGGGTTTAAATACAAATTATTTGGCTTTTCCATCATCCTCTGCACCTCTGGGAGAAGTGATCCAGAGGGAGTGGGAACTCTCCAGCTCTGGGCTGTCTCCGTGCAGCAGCAAGAGCTGAAATATTTAAGAGCAGACCAAGCACTGGGCATTTCCCTGTGGACAGAATGACTTTGAGGATGTGCCTGATCACTTTTTTTTCCTTCCTCTTGCTCAGGGAATGCTGGTGGAAGGCCCCCCTGGTCCCGAAGGCCCAGCAGTAAGTGGCATTTTCCCCCTGTCCCCGGGCTCTGTTGCTCCCATCTGCCACACACGTGCACAGAGAGAGCTTTGGGGTGGATTTCGTGGTGCAAAAATAAACAGAGAGCTCGAAATCTCCTCCTGCTGCTTGTAGAAATCTGCTGCAAATAATAATAACACGTTTTCGTGGCTTAGGTTTTTTCCTCCTTTTCTCTGCCAGGGCCTTCCAGGACCTCCAGGACCAACTGGACCCGTGGGCTTAATGGGTGACCCAGGGGAGAGGGTGAGTGCTCGTGGCTGTCTCCTCTTTGCTGGGGTTTTGAGTGGCTTTGTGTGGGCAGAGTGGGGCTGTGGGGTATCCCTGGAGCCTTAAAATCCCATTAAAATCCCGTTCATCCTGTGAGAGCAATTCCCAGAGGAGTTCGTGGAGGGATTCAGGGCAGAGCTTTGCATCCAGGGAAAAATAAGGGTGGGAAGCAGCCTGTTACTCAAATGGGTGAAGCCATTTTCCAAGTTAAAACCAACATTAAGGCTGCAAACCCCCTGCTCTCTGCCTGTGCCCTTTGGCTGCTCCTCCCAGCGCGGCACTGGGAAAACGGGAGGGGCAGGCACACAGAGGCATCAGCACAGGGAGATGGAGCTCAGCTGGGATCCAGGGGCTTTCCCTGTGGCCTTTCCATGTCCCGGGGGAAAGCAGCTCTCGTGCAGCTCTTCCCCTGGAAAAGCACAGCAGGGAGGGAGCAGCAGTGCCACAGGTCCCGGGGGATGCTCCAGAGCTCACAGCATCACTCTGCTGGCACTGTGGCACTGCTGGCACTGTGACACTGCTGGCACTGCTGGCACTGCTGGCACTGTGACACTGCTGTCACCACTGGCACTGTGTCACTGCTGTCACTGCTGGCACTGTGACACTGCTGTCACTGTGTCACTGCTGGCACTGTGTCACTGCTGTCACCGCTGGCACTGTGTCACTGCTGTCACTGCTGTCACTGTGTCACTGCTGGCACTGTGTCACTGCTGTCACCGCTGGCACTGCCGGCACCCAGCAAATGCAAACACCCCCAGGGGAAGGCAGCTCTTGCCAGCAAACGCTCCCCAGTCTGATCCCCGAGTGCTGAGCAGGTCTCCTGGCAGGTGAGGCGGCTCCCTGCCCGTGCCAGCCTGGGATCCTCCATGGATCCAGCAGTGGGATGGGTCCTGTTTGCCTCCTGGCTGCCCAGAACAGCAAACAGGGGTGACCAGACACAGACTCTGTGGTTTTGAAGGGCTTCCCACTCTCCTGGCAGATGTTTTGGCTTGGACAAGGTGGGGGAAAGGCAGTGGCCAGGTTCAGGTGGGAAGGTGTGGCTGGGTCAGGGCTGGGCTGTGCAGCTCTGCTGTGGCTTCACACAGCTGGTGGTTCTAAATGCAGCTCTGTGTCTGTGGCCTTGATTACAATTCTGTTTTATTTTTGAGTAGCCTAAGACCCAGAAAGAGTAGAAGGCAGAACTCACTCGGTTCCAGGAGACCAGAACAGAATCTCTGTGCTCCCAGTGATCTCCCCCTGGCCCTGTTTTGATGCTGCAGTGGTGCCAGGGATTTGCTGTGCCTTCCTCTGCAGCAGCCATGTCCCTGTCCCCTTTTCCCTCTGATGGACCAAAATGCAAAATACAGCCCCTGAGAGAGATAAAACCACTGCTGGCCCACACTGAGAGGTGTCTCCTGGGGTTTTAAGGTGCATTTGAGGAGATTCCATGGCACTGTCCCCAACCCGGGCACTGCATTTTTTTTAGGTCAGGTTTTTTGTTGCCTCCTTGGTCCCTGGCTGGAGCCCTGTGGCCGCTGCACTCCCATTTTCCCCTGGAGCAGTGCTGGGGACACCCTGCCCTGGTTTGCAGTGCTGCTGTGTGTACTGATGGAGCAGTAATAACATTTCTGGTGGCTGTGACATGATCGAGGACGAGGGGCCCCGCCCGTGCTCCATCGATCAGTGCTGCCTGCCAGCTCGGGAAGTCAATCCAGGCTCAGCCCGGGGGGGCTCCTGGGCCTGGCTTAACCCTTGTGGCACTGCACTGCTGCCCCAGCACAAGGAGCTCTGCAGCCTGGATTCACCCAGGGTGGGTGAGCTGGGCGTGGTTTGCATCTCTCAGTGGTCCAGGGCGACCCCTAAAAATCCTTATTTGGCTTCTGGATATTCCCAGGGTGCTGGTTTTCCTGTGGCTTCATCCCTTTCTTGGTTTGCATCTCTCAGTGGTCCAAGGCGACCCCTAAAAATCCTTATTTGGCTTCTGAATATTCCCAGGGTGCTGTTTTTCCCCTGTGGCTTCATCCCTTTCTTGGTTTGCATCTCTCAGTGGTCCAAGGCGACCCCTAAAAATCCTTATTTGGCTCCTGGATATTCCCAGGGTGCTGGTTTCCCTGTGGCTTCATCCCTTTCTTGGTTTGCATCTCTCAGTGGTCCAAGGCGACCCCTAAAAATCCTTATTTGGCTTCTGAATATTCCCAGGGTGCTGGTTTCCCTGTGGCTTCATCCCTCCATCCTGCCTGATTGATGCCCAGCTCTCCCTTCTCCTCCTGCTCTCCTGGCAGGCTGCACGCTGGCCCTGGGGACAGGGGACTCTCCTTGTGTCACTCGTCCGGGCAGGTGCAGAGATTTGCTGGCCAGGCTCCCCTGGAGCAGCCCTGCCGAGCCAAGCAGCAGCAGCAGCAGCCGCTGTCCCCGGTGCAAGGAATGATTTGCATTCCAGCCCAGGCTGCACATCCCGCTCCTGCCCGTGGCCAGAGCAGGGTGGAGCCCAGCACGGCGTGCACAGAGTGATGAACTCGCAGGAGCTGCAGCTGTATTAAACCCCTCCTTTTCAATTAGAGCAGCTCCTCTTTTAATTTGTTTGTTATTAACCCTGAGAGTGTGTAGCTCATGCATTTACATGACCCTTCCCCGTGCACAGTGAGGAACTTTCCCTCTGCCTGCATCTGATAAAGAGATTTTTTATCTGCTGTCAGGCAGGTGCCATGAATGAATAGCCCAGCAACGGTCAGCTCTGTTAATATTGGCCAACGCTCATTTAGCTCTGGTTTATTCATGATAAAAACCAAAGGGCTTTGTTTATTTAGAGCTTTCCTCCCTGCTCAGTGATTGCAGGAGGCACAGAGGAGTTTGTGTCAGCAGCAGAGCTGAGGAGCAGCCTGGGTGTGGGAGGTTCCAGAGGGCTCAGGATGCTTTGGGATGACTTAGGCAGCTTTCCTGGAGCAGTGGGAAGAAGGAAATATGGCACTGAGGAGAGCAGAGAGCTGTTCCATGGGAGCTCCAGACTGGGAGGAAGGAAGTGGGAAAATGTGTTGTTTTGGAGGGGATGAGCTGCAGCATTAGAGCAAACTGCAGCTCCCTCACCCACCCAGGGGTCTGCTTGGAAATTTGGGGGTCTGGGTGTTCTTGGGGGTCAGCACACCTTGGGGGAAAGCTCATCACAAAATATCTTCACCTTCCAAAACCATCCAGTCCCAAATCCCAAAGGAATTACTCCCCTGAGGACAGTTTTGCCCCTCAAAAGTGCAACAGGATCCCTAAAAACGATCCCTAAAAATCCTGATTTGGCTTTTGGCTTCACTGCTTCCAGGGTGCTGCTTTTCCCAAGCGCTCCCTTAACTAGGAGACCCCCAAAACTGCAAGAAACTTCCCCCATTGTGTGATTTCCAGGGCTGAGAAATAACCAGGAGAGGGAGACACGTGGTGGATGCTGAGGCTCAGCACCGTGGGCTGCTGAAACCCCCAGGTTTCAGTTCAGCCATCCCCTGGAAACGTCACCCCAGGGTTTGCTCTCAGCCTGGCATTTCTGAGCACTGCAGAACATGCAGCTTGAAGTCCCCATCCATCCCTGGCTGCTGTATTCCAGCAAATCCCAATTTCCATGAGGAGAGCCACGCAGATTTACACCCAGAGCCTGGCAGGCTGCATTTCTTCCAGGCATTCATGAATTTACATTTCCAAAGTGCTTTATGGGTTTGCTTTTCCCCCATTTTCGTGGCCCACCCCCCACCCCCTGCTGGTCCAGTCCACCACGGAAAGACCTCCCACACCCAGCCTGGAACAAAAAGAGGCATTTATGGATAAAAGCACTGCATCAACACTTGTCAGGAGAGATAAACAGGCTCAGCCCTGCTCCATCATAGGCAGGGCTGCAGTTACAGCAGGAGAGGGAGAGAAAAGGGAGTTTATCATATAAAATAAGCCTGGCCTAAATTATTTGTGCCATTTCTGCTCCAAATTTCAGACTCCAGCCGGGTCTGGGACGGGATCTCAGTGGGGTCGAGGACTCTGGTTTGGGCCAGGCTGAGCAAACCGTGTTTGTCCAGCCTGCCTGGAAGAAGGGATGTGCTGGAGAGTTCTGCAGCCCCCCTGGGCGCTGCTGGGGTTTTCCCGGTGTTTTTCTGCTGATCCATCCCGGGCTGGTCACAGCGCTGGGCTCTGCCCTGTCCTGTGGGGCTGGGGACAGGGCCAGCCCAGCTGGGGACACCAGAGCCCTGGCCGGGCTGGGGCAGGGGCAGCTCCTCACCCCCCCAGGGCTGGGCTCTGAGCTAGTGCTGGAAACGTCAGCCTGAATGGTTTGGGGTTTTTATTTCAGGGGAGGGAGTGAGGGAGTTGTAAAGTTGGGCATGGAAGAGGAAGGAGCAGAGATGTGTGGGGCAAGGATAATACACCAAATCTCCTGGTTTGGTGGTCTGTTGGGTTGTTTTATTGAAATATTCTGATTTTCAGGCACTTCATTACCTATTTGTTTTTCCCTCTTCCCTTTCCCACCTTTATCCACCTCCTTTGTGACCTTAGGACTTCCTGACTTTTTGGTGTCCCCGTGCCTGAGATTTGTGGCAGAATTTCGTATTTACATTTTTCTTCTGGGTCTGAACAGGCTGCAGGCAGGTTGGGGAGAGCGAGAACTGCAAAAATGTTCATTGCTTGCCCATCCAGGAGAGTCAGTTCTCTATAAATTGATTTATTGTTGGTGTTTCCTAACTAAAGGAGTAGCCAAGTCCTCAATCCCGAGCTGCTGGCCACAAAATGAGCCCTGGGGCTTTTCTTGGCTTTGCTGGGATGTGGTCAAATCTCTGTTGCCATAAAGTGCTGTGAAAATTGCAATTAGCCACACACATTGATGTCACCCTCATTTGCATAGGGGATCGCTGGAATGAAGAGGAAATCTGGGTTAACCTCGACTTTTTGCCAGGGAAAATTGGCCATATTTGATTTTTTTATGGCTTCATCAACGGAACTTTTACTGCCCGCTCGTTGTTTAGTGCCAGTTAAAGATCCTCCACTGGTGTTACTCTGTGCAGATCCATGGATTTACAGCCCCTGACAGCACCACTCCACTGGAGGTGGAAAGAGCCTCAAAGGACTAAAATAATAAAAAAAAACAGAAGAGAGAAAAATGAAATGACCCAGCTGATTGAACACATGCAGGAGTGAATTTCTCTCCCTCCATTTCTCTCCTACTGAGCCTGAGTTAGGAAGTTTCATCTAGTTTTGGGGGGTTTTTAATAGGTTTTAACAAATTAAATTAAACATTGATTCTGTTAACTTGGAGCAGTGCAAGGACTTGGATTGCTCCAAAACTGCACGAGGCAGACCCTGGAAACAGCAGGGGCAGGATGGAAGAGGAGGGAATGAAGAAAACTGAAGAAAAACTGAAATTCCCACCCACCCCATCCCTGTCGTGACAATATCGTGACATAACCACAGCTGTTAATGTCTGGACAGACCCAAAATGATGTTTTAGAAGTTTATTTTAATTTCTCCTCCTTCCAGGGCCCGCCTGGACGCCCAGGTCTCCCCGGAGCTGATGGATTGCCAGGACCACCAGGGACAATGCTCATGTTGCCTGTGAGTACAAAGAGAACTCAAAAGGATTAAAGCGAGTCAGGTTTCTTGGGTTTGCTGCTGTTTAAAGCCCCTTCTTGCAGAAATCTCCCATCTCCTTTACCCCAAGGACACGTTTTCCTTGAGATAAAGGATGGATCTGCATGGCTCCTGTTGGAAATTGACTTTTTGCAAAGCGCGGGAGCTCCTTCACTGGTCAAAAGCACAGACAGGTTAAAATTTCCAGAGGTGATGGATAATGATAAAAACCATGGAATATCCCAAAGATTATTGAGTCCAGCTCCTGGCCCTGCACAGGAGAAGCCCAGAAATCCCTCCCTGTGCCTGAGAGCATTGTCCAAACATTTCCTGAATTCTGAATAATGTTTCTGGCTGGACAGAGAGAGATAAAACCATGAAGAAACAACTGAAGACACCTCCAAGAGCCAAATTCCCAGGCAGAACCCTCTGTCCTGCACTCAGGAACCTCTAACAGCTCTTCAGAGTGCCAAAATTTCAATCCCCTGAGCTAACCCACCTCTTTTAATGACCAGTGATCATTTGGTGTTGTTCTCCTCCTCCTCCCCAAAGCCAGCAAGTCCCAAATCAGCTTTGCTGGCCCTGGGACACTAAAGAAATGTCCTTTTTGATGTGAGGCAGCCAGCTGCTGGAAATAAGCACTTGGGCACCAGAGGGAAGGAGTTTTTAGGGAAAAAGCTCAGCACATTGTCCGGGCTCCCAAGGGTGAGCCTGGGGAGGGTCCTGGCAGGAGCCTGGGCCAGGAGCTCCACGTGGAGCTCTGCTGGCCACCACACCACGGTTGTTGGCCACTCCAGGAGCCAGCCATGGGCCTGGGAATTGAATTTCTTCACGTTTGCCTGCCAGGCTCGTGTGGGCACACACCTAGAGCCAGCTGGGGTGAAACAGAGGTGGCAGAGCTGCCCAAGGAGTTTCTGCAACCAGGAGTGTCCTTCTTGCAAAACCTCCTGAGGCAGGGGCAGGCCAAGGAAAGGGGGGATTTTGAGGGTGGAAGGAAATACTAAACTCCTTCTACTTCAAAACTGGGGAAATAAAACATGAATATTTGGGGGGGTTTTGAGTGCTGAAGGCTCCTGGCTTGATCAGCAGCCCAGACCGTGGTGTTTGGACAGAGTGCCACGCTCCAGCAGCTCAGCTTTGTCCAGAGCTGCACAAATAACCCGAGGCAACCCCATCTCCTCCTGGCCAGCAGGGCATGGCAGCCCTGGGAGATGGGAGAGCAGGGAATGGCAGCGCTGGGAGATGGGAGAGCAGGGAATGGCAGTGCTGGGAGATAGGAGAGCAGGGCATGGCAGCCCTGGGAGATAGGAGAGCAGGGAATGGCAGCCCTGGGAGATAGGAGAGCAGGGAATGGCAGCCCTGGGAGATAGGAGAGCAGGGAATGGGAGAGCAGGGGGTGACAGCCCTGGGAGATGGGAGAGCAGGGAATGGGAGTGCAGGGAATGGGAGAGCAGGAGATGGGAGAGCAGGGAATGGCAGCTCTGGGAGATGGGAGAGCAGGGAATGGCAGCCCTGGGAGAGCAGGGAATGGCAGCCCTGGGAAAGCAGGGGATGGCAGCTCTGGCAGAGCAGGGAATGGCAGCCCTGGGAGAGCAGGGGATGGCAGCCCTGGAGCCCTGGCAGAGCCCGTGCTGGTGCTGGATGTGTTGTGTGAGGTCCCCGAGCTCACAATCCCCCCCATTGTTGCTCCCCATCATTGCTGCCACCCCGAGCTGGCAGCGCTCCCTTGGTGGCCCCGAGGCCACTGGGGTTACTGGGGAGGGCTGGGCTGGGCTTGGGGCACTGGTGCTGGGCGCAGCTGCTCAGGCTCAGGCTGGGGAGGGTGGAGGGGCAGAGCTGTGACCTGCTTTGTCCACCTTGTTCCCCCCAGTTCCGCTTCAGCGGCGGAGGCGACGCTGGCTCCAAAGGACCCATGGTGTCAGCCCAGGAGGCACAAGCCCAGGCTATCCTGCAGCAGGCCAGGGTGAGTGCTGCCAGCTGGGAGTGCCCGGGACGGCTCCCAGCAGGTGCCTGCAAAAGCAGAATAAACCTCTGACGTCTCTGCACGCTCGTCCCCAGGGCTGCTGGGGGCACCTCTCGCGTTGCACCTGCATGGTTTGGGGTTTATGGACAGCCAGCAAGGCTCCAGCTGATGGAAAGCTGGTTGTCATTTCCTGCAGACCTCTGGCAGTGGCCACACAGACCCGCTGGCTTCGGTGTATTTGTATTTTGAGGGTCCCTATGAGCAGCTGGGGGCGGTGCTCAAAGCATTTTCTTATTTTTGTATGGTTTTCCCCCCCCAGTAAATCCTAATAATGAAACCTGTGTCGCAGACAGGAGCTGTTCCCAGCTCCCAGAATCTCAACAGGCAGCTCTGTAATTCAATATATTTCTTTGGGGCTACACGGTGGCTATCCCTGGAACATTTCTTTCCCTGGATGGCCTTGTTGATCGATGTCCAAATCATCCCTGGCTCGCTGGTGAAACGAGATTGGCACATTCCCAGCACAGCTCCTGCTCCCTGCCTGGGTGGACACCCCAGGGGAAAAGCTTTGCACTCATCTCTTCAAAATAAAACTTCATTTTTAGCCAGTGGAGCTCTGAAATTGTCTCCCCTGGCTGCTCGTGGGAGCTTTCCTGAGTGCTGATGTTAAAAAACAGAAATGCAGGAATTGGGGGAACCCCACTGTTCCCAAACTGCTCTGTTTGCCCCAAAGGAACCAAATTCTGCTGCACACACACCCTCACCATGAAGGAGGAAATTTTTTAGGGTGGCAGCTCCCAGAGGGACTCAGCTTTGGGGCTGCTTTATTTGGGCTCAGCTCCAGAGCCCACATCTGGCTGCAGCTGAGTGCTGTGTCACTCTGAGCTGTCTGCAGATTTTAAAACAGATTTTTTTCGGGTAAAACAAGCTAAAAACTCAATTTATTTCACCTTTAGACGGGACAAAACCCATTGGGATCTCCCCGCATGGGTGGCACCTGGCCCTGTTGGGTTTTTAGCTGGGAATTTTCTGCTTTCCATCCAGCTCCCTTTTCCAAAGGAATTGGATTTTTTACAGATTCAGGCAGAGTCCTGATCCTCCCAGCCACTGCATTTTCCTGTCCATTAACCTTGTGCTGCCAATAATATCCTGCATTATGTTCCTGGTGTTACCTTGTCAGTCTTAATTTCCAGCCTGCCCAGAGTTTTTCCATCAGCATTTTATTTTCCTGGGAAATAGAGGGTTTGACCTGATAAACGTTTCATGAGAAGCATCTGCTTTCTCCAACTCTCTGCTTTTGTTCTTTTTTTTTTCCCTCCTGCCTGCTGAAAATTGTGATTTACCAAAAAATAACCTCCCTCCCCTCATTCAAAGTCCCTTTTTATTTAAATTTTCATATTTGGGGAAAAAAAAAATTAAAACCCAAATAAATCCTGGGTAACTTTTGGACTGTGGATAAAAAGTTGAATATTTCTAGAAAGGACAAAAATCAATTTCTTTGTGAACTTCAACATTTTGGCTGAAAACCATGATGCAGAAAGGGAAATAAATGTCACTTTTGTGAGGAACTAGAGGATATGACAGGATTGGAAAACAGGGTCCTGCAGCAAGCATAACCTTTTCCTTTTCTGGGTTTGTTTTTCTCGTTATCGCCGCCGTTAATTGCATTATTAGGTTGATTTATCCCCTTAAAATTTGGCTTTCATTAGGCACTGAATGCTGCTGCAGCCAGCAGTGGTTCACAGCATCTCCCTTTTAATGGGGTTTTGTAAAAAGATGCCACAGAACCCAGCATTTGTGCAATATTTCTGCCATTCCAGGCGCAGCCACTGGGTAGATTTTAATTACCGGAGTACACAGATAATTGCAACTCTTTGGAAGTGTTGGATTGTCACGAGGGAACAAATTGTCTGAGGGGTGTTTTAAAGCATGGCCCAGCTCCATTTCCCACCGTGGAAATTACTGGGTTGATGCATGGTTAACACGACTCCTTAATTATGGAGCTAAAAGCCCCCTGTGTTCAGTTTGAATTGGAGTTCAGTTTGGAGGATGTTAACCAAAAAAAAAAAAGGGGAAAATTCATCTAAAATAGAACCACCAGGACAATAAAGAAAAAAAACTCTCCTGAACTGAAGTGGGGTCATAAATATTTATGTCCTCTCAGCAGATTCATGGGCAGTCCAGGGGCTTTCATAGAGTAACAGAATGGTTTGGTTGGGAGGGAACTTAAATCCCACCTCATCCCAAGCCCTGCCATGGCCAGGGACACCTCCCATGACCCCAGGGTGCCCCAAGCCCTGTCCAGCCTGGCCTTGGACACTTCCAGGGATGGGGCAGCCACAGCAAACCTGGGCAAGGAGAATTTGTTAGCTCATTGTGGGTGGGACAGCATGTGGAATTCCCTGGGGACATTGCTCCAAGGGTTTGTGGGTGTGGAGAGAACGGTGGCAGGTGGCACAGCGGTGGCTTTGTCACAAAGTGAGCCGTGTTTGTCCTTCTGTTGCAGCTGGCACTGAGGGGACCAGCAGGGCCCATGGGCCTGACAGGGAGGCCGGGCCCCATGGTGAGTGATGGAAATGGGGAGAGATGGAACTGGGGAAATGGAAATGGAGAGGGATGGAAATGGGGAGAGATGGAAATGGGGAGAGATGGAACTGGGGAGAGATGGAAATGGGGAGGGATGGACCCTGAGGGAGTGATGGAATTGGGCAGATGGAAATGGGGAGAGATGGAATTGGGGAGGGATGGAATTGGGGAGTGATGGAATTGGGGAGATGGAACTGGGGAGAGATGGAAATGGGGAGGGATGGACCCTGAGGGAGTGATGGAATTGGGGGGATGGAAATGGGGAGTGATGGAATTGGGTAGAGATGGAACTGGGGAAATGGAAATGGGGAGGGATGGAATTAGTGGGATGGAATTGGTGGGGATAGAGCTGTTGAGAATGGAACTGGGAGTGATGGAGCTGGGGAGAGGGAGCTGGGGAGGGATGGAATTAGTGGGATGGAATTGGGGGGGATAGAGCTGGGGAGTGATGGAATTAGTGGGATGAAACTGGGGAGGGATGGAACTGAGGAGAGATGGAAATGGAGAGAGATGGAAATGGGGAGTGATGGAACTGGTGTGGATGGAAATGGGGAGAGATGGAGCTGGGGAGTGATGGAATTAGTGGGATGGAATTGGTGGGGATAGAGCTGTTGAGAATGGAACTGGGAGTGATGGAGCTGGGGAGAGGGAGCTGGGGAGTGATGGAATTAGTGGGATGGAGCTGGGGAGTGATAGAACTGGGGAGTGATGGAATTGGTGAGGATGGAAATGGACAGGATGGAGCTGGGGTGTGATGGAAATGGTGAGGATGGAGATGGTGAACATGGAACTGGCGAGGATGGACCCAGCCCAGCTGATCCACTCCCTGTGGGCTCTGGATCCATGAATGGCTTTCCCTTAACGTGGTATCAGTCTTCCCTCTGGCTCCCTTGAGGAAAAATGTAATAAATCCTCCTCTCTGTCCAAAGGGACCCCCGGGCAGTGGAGGGCTGAAGGGAGAAGCTGGAGAAATGGGACCTCAGGTGAGTGTGGGACTGGGGGGAGCTGGAGAAACGAAGGGTGGAGCAGCCAGTCCTGCCTGAGAAGCTGCTGGGAAGCAGAGATTCAGTCTCCCCGTGCCAGCTGGGAGCAGGCAGCTGTGGGAACACGTGTTTGGCATGGAAATGTCCCTCCAAGTGTCCGAATGCAGGCTCTGGGCGTGGTGTTAAGGCAGCAGTGTAAAACTCTGCAGCTCCCTTCCTGGAAAAACACCCGTGGAGGAGTCCTGTACATCAAAGATCATTTGAAGTGTGGAGAATTCACTAATGCTCAGGATATTGTTCTTCCAAGCCTTAAATCCTGCACTAAGGGAAAGTTCCCATTTTCTGATGGCAAGGGGAGTGATTTATGGGATGCATCTCCACCACGTGCTGGCAAAACTTCCCCATGGATAAACAGCTACAATTCCTGCCTGGAGATGCTCAGTCCTGCCCCTTCCCTGTGTGTTTGGAACCACGGGGTTCATTTTGAAGCCTGAGAGCCCCAGCAGTGCCTGATGTGGGCACTGACCACTGGGGTCTGCTGGCGGTCCCTTGAGGTGACAACATTTCTTCCTCTCTCCTCCATTCCTTGCAGGGTCCACGAGGCATCCAAGGTCCTCCCGGTCCTGCAGGGAAGCCAGGCCGCAGGGTGAGTGTCCTGGCAGCCGTGCAGAGCAGGCAGGAGCTGCAATTCCTGCTGGAAACTGCTCCTGCTGCCAAAGAACTGCTCAGCACCGAGGGCGTTGCACAAGAGGCGGCCAGGCTGGGCTGGGCCAGGACACAAACCAGCATGGGAGTTAAAATTTGGGAGGGTACAAACCAGGATGGGAGCTAAAATCTGGGAGGGTACAAACCAGGATGGGAGCTAAAATCTGGGAGGGCACAAGGATGGGAGTTAAAATTTGGGAGAACACAAGGATGGGAGTTAAAATTTGGGAGGACACAAGGATGGGAGTTAAAATCTGGGAGGATGGAAAGATGGGAGTTAAAATTTGGGGGGGTACAAACCAGGATGGGAGTTAAAATTTAGGAGGACACAAGGATGGGAGTTGAAATCTGGGAGGGCACAAGGATGGGAGTTAAAATTTGGGAGGGCACGAGGATGGGAGTTAAAATTTGGGACGGACACCAGGATGGGAGTCAAAAAAATTTAGGAGGACACAAGGATGGGAGTTGAAATCTGGGAGGGCACAAGGATGGGAGTTAAAATTTGGGAGGGCACGAGGATGGGAGTTAAAATTTGGGAGGGTACAAACCAGGATGGGAGTTAAAATTTAGGAGGACACAAGGATGGGAGTTGAAATCTGGGAGGGCACAAGGATGGGAGTTAAAATTTGGGACACAAATGAGGATAGGAGTTAAAATTTGGGAGAACACCAGGATGGGAGTCAAAATTTGGGAGGACACAAGGATGGGAGTTAAAATCTGGGAGGACACAAATGAGGAGGAGAGTTAAAGTTTGAGAGACTGAAAAAAGGATGGGAGTTAAAATTTGGGACACAAATGAGGAGGAGAGTTAAAATTTGGGAGGACACAAAGATGGGAGTTAAAATCTCGGAGGACAGAAGGATGGGAGTTAAAATTTGGGAGGACACAAATGAGGAGGAGAATTAAGATTTGGGAGGACACAAACCAGGATGGGAATTAAAACCTGGGAGGACAGAAACAAGGACGGGAGTTGAAATCTGGGAGGACACACATGAGGAGGAGAGTTAAAATTTGGGAGGATGAAAATGAGGATGGGAGTTGAAAACTGGGAGGAGACAAACAAGGATGGGAGTTAAAATCTGGGACACAAACCAGGATGGGAGTTAAAATCTGGGAAGGCACAAGGATGGGAGTTAAAATCTGGGACACAAACCAGGATGGGAGTTAAAATCTGGGAAGGCACAAGGATGGGAGTTAAAATCTGATACACAAACCAGGATGGGAGTTAAAATCTGGGAAGGCACAAGGATGGGAGTTAAAATCTGATACACAAACCAGGATGGGAGTTAAAATCTGGGAGGACACAAAGAAGGATGGGAGTTAAAATCTGAGCAGTGTGGGGGGAATTCAAGGCTGCATATCCCACTCTTTTATCCTGGAGTTTTTTGTCTCCCTGGGGTTGGGGTTGTAGCTTTGAACTGCCTTGGAGTCCCCACTCCTGGCAGTGTGTGAAGAGAATCCAGCCCCAAGAACGTTTCAGGTGTAAATCCTGCTCTGTTTCCACCCCTAATTGTGGTTTTTATTTCACATCCCCCTCTGGCTCACCATGATTCAGCTTGCCAGAGGAAGGAAGGAGCAAATCTCGTGTGTGACCCACTTCTGCCTGGCCTGACACAGAAACTCTCCTTTCAATTTGCAGCCATCACCATTAACATCTCCTCAGATGTGCTGGGAGGTCGTTTTTTCACACAAAAACCAGCAGCCATGGCCCTGCAGTGGAGTGGCTGCGCTGCCATTCACCTCCCAGCTCTCATTAACCCCAGGATGCTGCTTCAAACACAGAGCAGGGATTTTTCCCTGGCCCGACTTAAATAAACCCTCGCTCTGGCTTAGCTAAACCCTGTCTCAGCCCCAGCTGTGCCTGTGTTGCCCTTTGGGTTTGATCTTGGTGCTCTCTGTTGCAGGGACGAGCTGGCAGTGACGGTGCCCGGGGAATGCCAGGCCAGACAGGACCAAAGGTAGCTCCACGTTTTTATGGATTTTGGGAATCTGCACCTCGTTTGTAGCAGGAATGAGCTGAGGAGGAGCCCAGCTTGCTTGGAGGAGGTTGTGAGGTGGCCCAAAGGCTCCTGTGAAGGCATGGAAGTGAAGAGAGGGAAGTTAAACACACTCCTGGAAGGCAGAATAGCAATTTTCCCTTTTCTTTTCCTGTTTTATTTATTTTTTCTTTCCTTTTCTTTTCCGGTTTAATTTATTTTTTCTTTCCTTTTCTTTTCCTGTTTAATTTATTTTTCCTTTTCTTTTCCTGTTCTATTTATTTTTTCTTTCCCTTTCTTTTCCTGTTTTATTTATTTCTCCTTTCCTTTTCTTTTCCTGTTTTATTTATTTTTCCTTTCCTTTTCTTTTCCTATTTAATTTATTTTTCCTTTTCTTTTCCTGTTTTATTTACTTTTCTTTCCTTTTCTTTTCCTGTTTAATTTATATTTTCTTTCCTTTTCTTTTCCTGTTTTATTTATTTATTTTTCCTTTTATTTTCCTGTTTCATTTATTTTTTCTTTCCTTTTCTTTTCCTGTTTTATTTATTTTTTCTTTTCTTTTCCTGTTTTATTTATTTTTCCTTTCCTTTTCTTTTCCTATTTAATTTATTTTTCCTTTTCTTTTCCTGTTTTATTTACTTTTCTTTCCTTTTCTTTTCCTGTTTAATTTATATTTTCTTTCCTTTTCTTTTCCTGTTTTATTTATTTATTTTTCCTTTTATTTTCCTGTTTCATTTATATTTTCTTTCCTTTTCTTTTCCTGTTTTATTTATTTTTTCTTTTCTTTTCCGGTTTTATTTATTTTTCCTTTCCTTTTCTTTTCCTGTTTAATTTATTTTTCCTTTTCTTTTCCTGTTTTATTTAATGCCATTTTTTTTAACTGCTGGACGGAACACGCTGCAGCTGTAGAACAAATACTTTAGAATCCCAATTACAAAAAACAAACACGAACCAGAGGCTGGAAAGCCTCTGGAGCAGAGCCACCACAAAACCACCTCTTAACCAGGTGAGGAAATGGAGGTGTGGTGAGGAATTTTAATCCCCCGTGTTATTTATTTATTTTTTTTTTAATTGGAGACAAAATCCCTCTGTTGTGCTGGAATTTTCAAGCAGGAAAAGAAGCTGCTCTGCTGGAAATGGAATGCAGGGAAAGCTTGCCCAGGGAATGTTTGAGCACTTTGTTATGGAGATATTTATTTAATGCTGCAGAGGATGGGGGGTTTGGGACAGAGAGCACAAAAAACTGAGCCAGCAAAGTGCCCTCTGAGGAGGGGCTGCCAGGGAAGGAGGGGATGGCAAAACACCTTCACTCTCTTGTGAAAATTTCAAAAGTTTCATAAAGGACAAAGGGAGATAAGGGCTATGGAGTAAATAAACTGGTTTTGCTTCCAGGGTGACCGAGGCTTTGATGGCTTGGCTGGTCTGCCTGGTGAGAAGGGAAACAGAGTGAGTTTTCTTCCATTCTTGCTGGGATGAAGCCTTGGGAGGAGGAGGAGGAGGAGGAGGAGGCTGGGAGGAGGCACAGCAGAGGGTGAGGGTCCCTAAGAGCCTGTGGGGTGTCACAGCACCCTCCAGCATTCACATCCCAGGGAGCTGCAAAATCCCTCTGCAAGATCCTGCTGGGGCTGCTCCCAATGGGGCTGGGGAGGAAAAAATCACCTCAACAAAATGCAGCATAAAAAACAGAGCAGGAGGCAAAACCTGCTGTTGGACAGGATGGAAATTGCTTGAAATTACAAACTTTTCCTTTATAATTAAAAAATTATGGGGGGGAAATGGGGGAAGGTGTTTATTTTGGTGGGCTGGGTGTCCCTCCCCTGCCTGGAGCAGAGAGAGGCAGCTCTGAGGGCGCAGGCACCTCCAGCACAGACACAAAAACCAAATCCATGCCTTGGTTCCTCAGCGTTCCCGGGTGCTTTCCATGGCCTGAGTGCTTGCAGCTTCTCTGAAGCTTTTTCTGCCTTTTTTTGCAGGGTGAGCCAGGCCCCCACGGCCCCCCGGGGGCTCCTGGAGAGGATGGGGAGAGGGTAAGTCTGCCTGGGAGCTGGGAATTCCTGAGGAGCCCCTGGGAACAAGGAGCAGATGCAGCATCAGGCAGGGCCGTGGCAGGAGCTCCCTGTCCTTGAGCCTTCCCTGCAGGGAGGCAGGGCAAGGAGATGGGAATTGAAGTAGAAGGAAGAATTTAATTTGCCTTTCAATTTGCCTTTCAATTTTTGGTTTGGTTTGGGGTTTTTTGTGGTTTTTTTTTGGTTTTGGTTTGGGGTTTTTTGTTGTTTTTTTTTTTGTTTTTTTGGTTTTGGTTTTGGTTTTAATTTTGGCTTAAAGATCTGGTCAGGAAACTCAGGTTTTGTTAAAAGAAAAGAAAAAAAAGGCAGCACGAGAAAAACGTTCCTCCTCCCAGTGAGCAAATGACGGCTTCTGATTTTCTGAACTCCAGAGATCTGGGGAGCAGAAATTCCAGGCAGAGCTCAGATAATCACCACATAACCTTCCTCACCACAGCCTGGCAAGGGTTAATTCGCTGTGGCTGCAGAGTGCTCTGAGGCTGAGCAGAGCAAATCTGGGCCTGGAGGGGGAAGGAGGAGAGTCAGGACTTGAATCCCCAAGGGAAAAAGACACAAATCTGGGAGCAGAGCGTGGATTGAGGAGCACAGGAGCAAAGTTTCCAGGGCTGGGGGTGATTTCCTCCTGGGCAGCCTCAGGTGATTGAAAAGCAGCTCAGGGGAAGCAGCATTTGGTAATTTTGGGGTTTCATGTCAGCAGGATGTGGGGGAGCAGGGATGGGGAATCCCCCTGTTGCTGTTTCTGGTTCACCTGAGGAGCTCTGATCCGGCTGGATCACCTTCCCTCCCTGCCTTGCCCTTCAGCTTGGGGTTAAATCCTGTGGCTGCTGCCTCAGCTGCCCTGAGCTGTGTCTACAACCCCTTGTCTGGTGGCAAAATCCACCTTTCAGCAGGAATTCTGAAGCATCCTCAGGCCTTTCTAGTCCTTGGTAAACTCAGTTTTAGTCCTCAAGCTTCCAAGCTCTTCCTTAGGCTCAGCAACCCAGTCAGTCCTGCAGGGAAGCTGCTTTTGTGTGTGAATATTAGCAAAAAAAGGACAAAACCCCTGCGAGTGGCTGAAGTAAAACTGGTTTTTTTCTCTCTTGCTGCTTCTCTCCGTGCCCAGGGGGATGATGGAGAAGTTGGACCCAGAGGTCTCCCCGGAGAACCTGTGAGTATCCCCTTCCTTTGGCTCCTCAGCACTGCTGGGGGCGAGGATTTGGGATGGAAAAAGAGATTTTAGGGCTCTCATGGGGCAGCTTTGCCCTGGGATTGAACTCAGCTTGAAGCTCCACGTGAACAATTTGAGAGTGGCTGTGCTGGAGCAACTCTGCTTTGCTTGTTTTTGTTAATGATTTTCACTTATTTTCACTCCCACAAAGGTGGGAGTTCTTTTGTTTGTTTGTTTGATTGGTTGTTTTTTTTTTTAAATGAAGAAAAAAAATCTCGTTGATTGCTCAGGAAAAATCACAACTGTAAATGTAAAAATTAGATTAATGTCATATTTTTGCTGCCTGCATCCTACTCTCTGGTTTGGGATTGAGGTAATCAGGTGGGGTGGAAATTAGCTGTGGTAAATAGATATAAAATACATTTTTTGTGAGTGTTCACAGCAAATCCCAGTGAGAAAAGGATTTTATCTTAGGGCAGTGGATCTTCACACCCAGCTCCCACACCCTTTGTGCAGTGCCAGTGACTCCTTGTGAACCTCAGGGTGAAATCCTGGCAGGACCCAGCTCAGGAGACTTTTCTGTCTGACTTCAGAGGGGGAAATATCCTCTCCCAGTGCACAAAACTCCCTGAATCTGCACTTTGTCCGTGTTTGGAGAGCAGCTGGAGGAGGAGCTGGGAATTCCTGGTGTCAGGAGGGATGGAGCAGATCTCAGTGGGGTTGGACAAATTCTTTGGACCAAGCCAGAGAGAAGCTTTCAGGGAGAATCCCACTAAAAAACAAACAGACAGACAGCTGGCCTGTCAATTAAATCCTCTGAAAAGGGATTTTTTCCCCTAATGCTGAGTATTTCTCACTTTTTTGGCAATGCAAACTGCTGTGGCTGGCTGTAGGTTTGTGTGGTGCAGTTGTTGGCTGCTGATTTCATCCTGAATGCATTTCCTTTGTGATGAAAAGAACATTATCTATCATTTCCTTCAAAATCTCTGATTTTCTTGTGCTAAGGGCCAGCCTGGTGGCCTGAGATTAATGGATGGGAATTGCTGAACACAGCTCATGGGAGAGAGGGAAGGGCTGGCATTTACAGACTGGCTGGAACTGAATTATAGACAAGATGTCTGATTAACTTCTGGGAAAGATTAATCAACTCTGCTATCTCCTTAGCACATGTCCAAGCAATAACTTATGGCTTTTTAACTTCTTAAAAGCATTTATGTGCTCAGGTAACGCAGCAACAAAAGAGGAGCTTGAATGAGTAACACACGCAGGGAAATCTATTTTTATTTCAGCAGCACCAGTAAAAGTCTCTGGGATGGCCAGGATAAAGGATTCAGTTGCATTACAAGGAATTTTCCTGTAAATACACACACCCCAAAGCTGGGGGTTTGTCCTCTCTGCCCTCAGCCAAAAGATCATTCCAAATGTGTCTGAAACCAGTGGTGGGACTTCAAAATGGGTTTCCCTTCATCCTGCTCCATTTCCTCCCAGCTGCCCTCACCAGTGGAGTTTCTGCTCTGGATTCGTGCAGGGCTTTAGCCTGGAAATCTCCAGGGGCTGGGATAGACCCTTGGATCCATTCAGTTTTTGCTGGAAACTGCAAATTTTTTGCAGGATGTGAATCCCCACGACCTCCAAGAGAAGACATTTCATTAATGTCTCCTGTTCCACCCTGTAACATTTCATTTGAACTCCCCAGCCCATTGTGAAAAGGAGCCTGTGGGGTATTTGGGCACACAGATGGAACTGCCCATCAGTCAGGAGTGGTTTTCTTTCCTCCACGGCAGGGAAGGAGCTCCATCCATACAAACCCCAGGGCTCCCCTCATTCCAGGAAAGGGCTGTGGTTAAAAGTCACAGCCCCCAGCCCTTTCCTTCCACTCCAAACCCCCCTGCAGGCTCCAGGAGGGGCTGGGCTGGGGTTTCCACCAATTCCCTTTGCAGGAATTCAGATTTTCCTGCCGTGTTTTCCTCATTCAGTGTGATGCTCCAATCCCACCAATTTCCCTGAAGCAATGCCGGGTTAAATCTGGTGAGAAAAATCAGGAATGGAAGGAAAACACCAGCAGAGCAGAAGTCCTGAGCTGTTCATGCTGGAGGAGCCAAAGCCTTTAACAATGTACATTTATGGAAACCTTTCCCAGCCTTGCTGAGTTGTGTGGATTGTCCATGGTAAAATCTCAGTCTGGAGGGATTTTTGGAGTGATCCATTGGTGTTATCAGGTCATCCTTCATAACTTCCCAGCTGGAATGGCTGCAAAGAGTGTGGGTAATCCAGGAGTAGGATTAAATTAATTTTTAAAAAGGTTGGTTCAAGGGGAATTTGTCCCAATCCCAGGAAGAAATGCCTGTATTATTTAGGTTTATAACTGAAGGGGCTGTGCCCACAGGGTTTCTCTCCCAGTCTGTAGCTCAGGGGAGCTGCTGCAGCACCTGCCAACTCCTCCCAAATCCTGCTGTGTCCATGCCCAGCGTGCTGCTCGCCCTGAGATGGGAATTCTGACCCTGTTCTTTCCCCCCACAGGGACCCCGAGGACTGCTGGGCCCCAAGGGACCCCCAGGACCCCCGGGGCCACCGGTGAGTTCCCTGCTGCCTCCCCAGAGCCTTCCAGACAGGAACCCCAAACTCAGCCATTCCAGCAGATCATCCAGCTGCAGAATTTGCCACATCTGGGCAGTGAAAAGCAGAGGAATCCCAAAAAGAGCCCAGAGTGGCTCAGAGTCTGCCTTCTCCCCCCTTTCCAGTGCTGTCACGTCCGTGCAGGATTTGCCCCACCTGAGTAAACAGGAATTCCTTGCTCAGGCTGGGAGGGAGGAATGGGAGTTTTTAACACAGAGCCTTTGCTATCAACTCCTGCCTCAGGGCTCTGAAGCTGCTCCCTGGTATTCCAGGCCAGAGCTGAGGCTGCAGCACGTGGGGTTTTGTTCAGACCTCATCCCTGGAAGTGCTGATGCAGGGGCTCTCCCTCAATCCCTGGAATCCCAGACCTCACAAACCCAACCCCAAAGCTGAAGGGGTCAGTGTTTCATGGGGAAGGTTTTGTGGCCTTTCAGCCCTGCTGGGATGTGAAGACAACTTTGCTCTGAGCTCCTGGTGCTGCTGGGATTTAATGAGGAGGGGTTGAATTCAGGATTTGCTCCCTGAATTCGGGATTTGCTCCCTGAATTCGGGATTTGCTCCCTGAGTTCAGGATTTGCTCCCTGAATTCGGGATTTGCTCCCTGAATTCGGGATTTGCTCCCCGAGTTCGGGATTTGCTCCCTGAATTCAGGATTTGCTCCCTGAATTCGAGATTGGCTCCCTGAAATCAGGATTTGCTCCTTGAGTTCAGGATTTGCTCCCTGAATTCGAGATTTGCTCCCTGAATTCAGGATTTGCTCCCCGAGTTCGGGATTTGCTCCCTGAGTTCAGGATTTGCTCCCTGAATTCGAGATTTGCTCCCTGAGTTCAGGATTTGCTCCCTGAATTCGGGATTTGCTCCCAAACTCTCTCATCTCTCACGGATGGGGTGTTACACCCTACAGGATAAAAGGTTATCCTGGAGAAAAGGAGGCTCAGGGAAATCTTATTCTCCACAGCTCCCTGGCAGGAGGTTCTGAGGTTCTGGGGAGGGGGATCAGCCTCTTTTCCCAGGTAACAAGCAGCAGGAGGAGAGGAAAAATTGTGCCAGGGCAGGTTTAGGGTGGGAATTAGGGAAAATCTCTTCCTGCACAGAGCTGTCAAGCAGGGATGGTGGGGTCACCATCCCAGGGAGTGCTCAGAGCCCACATGGCACTTGGGGACATGGCTGGGTGTGAGCTCAGTGCTGCTTCAGGCTGGATCTGCTGCTTTCAGAGCTGTTTTCCAGCCTGAACAACCCCGTGACACTGAAATGGTGGCAGGGGGACATCTCCGTGTTCCCCCCTCACTGAAGGTGCTCAGGTGATTTTGTTTTCTTCTGTCACCTCTTCCAGGCAGGGATTTTCCCTCTTTGCCTTTGCCACTCCCTGCCTGTGGGATTCAATCCAGCCAGGATTGCCTCAGCCTGGTGCTCGTTGTGCCTCCCAGGCAGGTTAAACCACAGGGGAAAACACTGAAATGACCTCTAAAAATTCACCTGCATTCATGGAATTGGCTGCTTCACCAAACACCTTTAGGAAATTATTCCCTTGCCACATTATCCAATGGGCTTCTTGATTTTTTTATTATTTTTGTGGCCATTTCCCTGCTTTTGTGGTGTGAAATAATGTGATCTTTTCTTACTGCTGTGTTTTTTAAATCCTTTCAAAGGGCGTGGCTGGCATGGATGGACAAACAGGTCCCAAAGGGAATGTGGTAAGTTCTCCCTGCAAATTTTTACAGGCAGTTCAGATTTTCTATAGGGCAAAATGCAAAATTCTGTTAGATTCCATTTGCTAATTGCTTTTTAGCCTGGTCCAGATTCCTATCAAAGCCCGTGAAAAACACCAGGAGCCTCTTCCTGCAGCAAATGGATGTTAATTTATTGTAATTTCTGATGGAATTAAGCATCATTTCTCCATGAAAGATGAAACATTTTCCTCGAGATGCGTGCTGGGCTGACGAATGTCAAAATAGAGACATTTAACTGAGAGTGGGGGAAAAGGGGATGGGGTGGGATAATGGGATGGGATAACGGGGTGGGATGGATTCCCTGCTGCTGTTAGAGCCTTGCTCAGCTCCTTTGGGCTGGAAATCCTTGGGGAGTGTGGAAAGGCCTCTCTCTTTGAGAGATGAACGGGATCTTTTTCAGTCTTCAGGTCGCTGTTTATTTCTTATCTTACCAAAACCTCTCCACACCGCCTGCTCCAGGCTTAGCGTGGTGAGGAACACAGCAGAAAAGGTCACAAGATGTGCAGTTACAAGGTCTTTTAAAGCCATCTTGCCCAATTAACTCTAAAAATGTACTTCATTTCTACTTCTCTGCCAATAACTAACTAACTTTCTGACACGTAACATCTGCATCGTGACTTCTCCAAACCAATCACCCAGTGCCACTAATACTACAGAAAATGGAGTAGATGAAGAAGAAGAAGAAGGCAGGGCAATGCCCAAAATCCTCCATTTTGCCCTCCATCTACCCCCATACTAAAAACCTGAAAGTCTAAATTTTTCACCCAGTGATAACTACACTACAATTTACCCTACACACTCACAGATTGTGCATCATCCCAAAGCCTAGGGAGTTTTCTCCATGGACAGAGGTTAAAGGCACGGCTCTCAGGAGGATCAGGAGGGTCAGGGTTTGTCAGAACAGACAGAGAAACATTCCCTGTGCCCTGGGTTCCAGCAGGGAGGAGTCAGTGAGCCTTGAAGTCACCTCCCCCTTCCTTTTCCCAGTGGGAAAAGCTCTTTCCAGGAGCTCTTGGAAGGTCAGAGAGGGTTCAGGGAGCTGTGGGAGGGTTTGGATCCAGCTCGGGCGCACCCAGCAGTGGGAATACAGGGACACAGCTGGGGAAATCCAGGAATTGTGCTTCCAGCTCCATCTCACCTGTCCCACCTGCTCTTGTCTCCTCACAGGGCCCTCAGGGCGAGCCAGGGCCCCCAGGGCAGCAGGGGAACCCAGGGGCTCAGGTAAGAACAAATCTCCTTCTCCACAGCTGGGAAAGAGGGGGCAGAACTCAGCACCAGAAAGGGGAGCAGCATTCTGAGAGACGTGGCTTGAGGAGAAAATTCCAGCCCAAAATCTTCCTGCAGAGGCTGCCAGTGTGGGGTGCCCCAGGTCTCACCTGGCTGTGGCACAGCCAGGGCAGCTCCAGGAGGTCCCTTTGGCCAGGTCACAGCTTGTGGGGTGTTTGCCAGCCCTCTGTGCAGTTCCTGCAGATATCCAGGCTTTTCCCAGGGAATGCTGCTCCTCGGAGCATCCCTGTTTCCCTCCTGAGCCTGGCTGCCCACAGCCCGTGCAGCTCTCTGGGCATTTTATTGCCCCTCACAAGGCATTTTGTTAATGAGTGGAGCTGGGCAAATCCCCAGCCCTCACAGGCACCTAAATGATGCACAGCCAAGATGCGTTTGGAAGGAATAACCTGCTCCTTAACGACCTTAATTTTACATTTTTTTGGCTTTTCACAGGGTCTCCCAGGTCCACAAGGCGCCATCGGTCCCCCAGGAGAGAAAGTGAGTTGAAATTCAGCTCTGGCCTCCCTCAGCCATGGATTTGCATTTTGCTCCCTCAGCTGCTCCTTTGCCCCATGTGCAACATCTGTTTGCAGCCGTGGCCATGAAAGTCTAATGCCTCTCATTCCAGACAGAGGAGGGATCAAGCCAGCTCAGTTTACCTCTAACTCACCATATTTGCATTCATTTCCCCTCTCAGGAGAAACATTTTGAAGGCAGCCTATGGTAAAACATGAGGAGAGGATGGAAAATTGTCTTTTTCTGTGGGTTTTGGGAGTCTGAGTGGGATGATAATGGGGAGAGCCCATGGATCCCTTCCCTCTGCCTCTGATCTTCTGGCTGTTGACATGGGGGTGATGCTGGCCTTGGACCAGCAGGGTTTGAAGGAGGAGAAATTTCCCTCAAGAGCTCTGGAACCAGCAGGGTTTAAAGGAGGAGAAATTTCCCCCAAGAGCTCTGGAACCAGCAGGATTTAAAGAGGAGAATTTCCACCAAGAGCTCTGGAACCAGCAGGGTTTAAAGGGGGAAAAATTTCCCCCAACAGCTCTGGAACCAGCAGGATTTAAAGGAGAAATTTCCCCAAGAGCTCTGGGACCTGCAGGCTTTAAAGGAGGAAAATTTCCCCCCAAGAACTCTGGAACCAGCAGGCTTTAAAGGAGGAAAA